>JAHWFP010225414.1:5345-56596 GCA_023313725.1 Lithobius niger
GTGTGTGAAGGGACCGCTATTGAAATAACCGGGGGGGGGGGGGGGGGTATTGACTGCAACCAGGCAATTAATCCAAGATCAAGTGCAGATAAGACTTAACCTAAGTGCAGACACTAAAGCCAGAACACGGCAGAACCGCACTAGTGTTGACCGCCAAGTTATCGGATAATGATCCATCAAAATGTTCCTTTTACATTTTATTTAATAAAAAAAATCGAGGCTAAACCAATTTCTTCCCAGCTTTATTTTTAAATGGCTAACTTTTAGCAAAGACAGATAGATCAAACTAATCCAGCCTAATTATTTAAATTTACCTAGCCACGTCATTCATACGTCGCTGCCCCCAATTTGGTCGTTTTTATTTTTATTTCTCTGGTACTTCTACCAAGTATTTTTCGCTGCTTTTTCCAACAAAAAGACGCGAAAATCATCCGCACACGATTTTTTATTTCATGCTTTTTCCATCCCGAAGGTTTGGAAACATGAACTTGCCTATCCCGAAGGTTTAGGTTCAAATCACGGCAGGCCCCCAAAATATGTGACGTCCTCAGGGAGTAGACGATTGAATTCAAGAATATCTCAAACCAATTTACTCCTTAATGCAAGGCTAGGGGTCCTTGCACAGAGAAACACATATTAGGCATTAAACTCAAGTTTAGAAGCTTGGTCTAATCCTAACAGAGTCCAGGGAGACAACCTTTCGAGTTGCCTGCCCCACACTAAGTGCCTTCCCATGGTCCGGACCCTCGTATTAATGCGTGGGCCAGAACAATAGAAGTCGCCTGAGGCTTTACGTTGCGTAACCGCTAACAGGTTGGAGCCGGCTCTAACTGGTTTGAACAATAGAGTAGCCTCGTTCCCGGTTGTTGGCACTCGGGCAAGTTCCGGTGTAGACGGAAGTTGACCGATCGCCAAGTAGCTTATGTAACTGCAAGGTGCACCATGTGCGTTCACACAAGGTGCGCCCTGCTATTCATAAATAGCGTGTTACAGCTTCACATACTTTAGTATTTGACGATAATAAATAATAAACTGGCCAAACTTAACCAATGCCTTATCTAACCAAAATTTATAAACAAGATTGTTGCTAGATGCAAATCTAACTTTGTAAGCATGAACGTCAGAAAACTGGTGTGCTAAGTATCAACTCTTATATAGAATTGTTGCCTACAGTTCTTTTGTTATGTTGCTCATTGTTTTGCTGCTCACAAAGTAGAGAGATTACGTTTACATCTTTGAAGGGATGTGCAGAAATGGTTTGGTTCGCTCGGTCAACCCGTGCACTCATGGGAAAAAAATTTTTTTATTGATCAGGATAAATCTATGTCCATTTGTTTTGTAACGAGGATGGAACGACAACATTTTTTGTCGTTTAAATGCTACAAAACAAAACTAAGTATTAAATTTGACACCACTGACGTCTTTGTGGAGGTCTAAAGTGGTTTATTAGTTGGGCACAAAGTTAACAAAGTGGTTTCTTTTCCCCGAAGGGGAAATCAAACTATGACATTAAAACCATCTTTTGATGGCACTTTTATGGCAATTCTGATAAGGAAAAATTTAACTTGCGGCATCAGAAATATGCCTCATGTGTGCGCAATTTAATTGGAGTGAGCGAAGCGACCAATGGAGTGAGTGAAGCTAATGACATGGCTACGTAAATTAAAATAATTAGGCTGCATTAGTTTGATCTATCTGTCTATGCTAAAAGTTACACTTAGCCATGTTAAAGTAATGCTAGGAAGAAATTGGTTTAGCCTCAATTTTTTTTTTATTAAATACAATGTAAAAGGAACATTTTGAAGGAGATCACTATCCGACAACTTGGTGGTCAACACACTAGTGCTGTTCTGCCGTGTTCTGGCATTCAGGTTAAGTCTTATCTGTACTTGATCTTGGATTAATTGCCTGGTTGCAGCAAGTCTTTGTCTTGATATTTGTGGCGCTTGACAACTGGGGGCCCCCCCCCCGCTATTGCAATATCGGTCCCTTCACACACTTTGTTACCGTAATATTAACAATAAATTGAAGTCTTTAGTTCATCATCTAGAGTGCTCTAGCATGAATGTAAACTCTAGTGTATTAAATCTAGCATTTATACACTGTAAATGTAATGGCCGATGGTTGAGCTGCTGATTATTGAACTGTAAATACTAATTGCCGTTGATGCTAGTAACCTTGCTCCGTCGATTAATAAACGCAAGAATATTCTACAAAGTTGGATATTCTTCGTGTCACAGTTAAAAATAGTCAGAACTGATCAAGGTAGTCAACTGGTGACTGCCTATCAGCGGAGGTCACTACAAGTGCTGTTATAGAGTCGCCTAGGTAAGCCATGCAAAGGTTGCTCTGCAAAAATTTACGAATGAAATACACAGCGTATTTCTATTGCTTTACAGACTAATCTCATTGTTATTACGTTGTTTAATTTCTATCACATTGTAAAATCATCAAATTTGAGGTCAGTTGCGATGTTCGATTTAAGTCGAAATGAGCCAACATTTTGCTAAAGCTCGTCTCGTGTCGTATCAATTGCAACAATACTTCAATAATATTCCCGAAATGTATATTTTGTAATGCATATACATGATGACTACTTCCATTACTTTTCGTACTAGTTGAATAAATCATGAGGATTTGGATTTTAGAGTTTATTATTAAGGAGCCGTGGTCCTGCCCGATTTACTGCCTAACGGATGGAGACAAAATCAGTTTGTAACAATAAACTGAAAAAAAAAACGAATAAATGTGTTATATCTGTCCAAAAACAAAACTTGCTAAGGAATCACACCTATTGTTTGTTGTTTGAAATTATGATTATCAAATGAGTTAACCCAACTGATGAATACTTCAGGGTTAAATGAAAAAAAAGTGAACATTTTTGCGAAGTAATTGTATAATTCTACACTAAACCTTCAAATTATATGTTACCAGAGGATATCATGGTTACGAATGGTGAAAACTTCGCCTGTTTTGTTTAATATACACTAAAACACTGACTTAATACACACTAAAAAATTCATAACAGTAATAACTGATTCACAAATTTCAGCCTTTATTTGCTCATTTATCGTATAATGACAATGTTACGATTAAATCAACGGAAATTAGCGGCAAGTTAGCAGCTCTTTTACGAAAGTTTCGAGTTAGCAGAGCAGTCTAGTGCATTGGTGGTCCAAACCAAAGACCCAGGTTCAATTCCTAGACTCACGGTGGCATGTGTATTTTTTCATCATAATTACTGCTCACTTGTCATTCTTAGCTGTTCCTAACTTTGGCTCAATTGTCTTTCTTCCTTTAATGGAAATGTTGAGCCGCCTTAAAGAAAATAATGGCCCAACATTTTAACTGATCGCCACAAAGAGCTGTAGTCAGCTTTCAATAATGGCCTTTCACAAATTAGTTTAAGCAGTTAATGAATACTTAAATAATTTGTTGGCCTTTGACCTTTCACATCCTAAGATTCCCAAAATATTTTTAAATAATTCATTTTTAAAGTTCCATGCAGCATATTATCAGTGCAGATTCTACTTTATCCTTAGACATGTCTCGATTATTTTCTTCTGTTTCGGTCTGTCCTTATCGAGTCAAAAACGAGGCGACTTACCGGGATAAGTTTTTTTTTTAATGTAATCTTACACAATATGACCACTCCTAAGTCTTCTCTTACCTTGACAATTAGTGTTTCAGCCACCAGTCGATGATTATTTAATGCTGCTAAATGTAGGGCTGTATATCCGTCTTCCTTTTTGCTGTCGACCAAAGCTAGCGTTTTAGGTAATAGTCTTTCTACAGCACTGAATAAAAAAAATATGTATATTTATTAGCATGTTTTACTACTGGTTTTATGGCTAAGAATTATAAGCTTTATGAGAAGGATTATTATAACTAAATTAATAATACACTAAATCAGGCAAAATTTTTTAGTGTTGATTGTATTACAGCTAAAAACTGCAAATCAGACTCTGAATCAAAAAAAATTTTGAATTGTTATACTCGTACCACAATAGAAGACACAAAGTAAATAAGCTTTTTGCTTTAGAGCAAATTGTAAGTTTTGATGCAGTTTTATATTAATCGTGGGTTTTTACAAATTTTTTCCTTTAGTTTATCTGCCTTAGCACATTCGGCCCGTACCCGTCTTATATCAGGGTTTAATCTGAGCCGATGCTGAAGACTTCACAGAACAATTGAAAAAATATTAAAAAAAAGATGGACTCATGCTTAATAGGGTCGAGTGGACTTCCCACAAAGCGGAATTGATGTGTTATGGACTTGAAAATTGATGTTATTTTACAATGGAAAGTATAGATTTTGTTAGAACTGTAATGAGGTTTCTAGCCCATGGATGGTGCCATTCGTTTATTCATCTCATGATGTAAGCATGCAGTTGCACATGTGCGTAAGTTGTCTTTGTTTAGTTGGTGACAGTGGCGTAAATAACGGGGTGGGGGGGGGCAAGTGACCCCCCCAAGAACGAGCCGAGGGGGCGTAAAAGTCATAGGAAAAATCAGTTTCTTTATTTTCTTCAAAACCTTTTTTCCCCCCGTTAAGCAACCCAAGAAAAATATTCGTACAGTAAAGGTAAATTGATTGAAACAAATTATCAATAATACCAAAGTTCAACCAATGGATTTGCAAAGTGTTATGCAGATGCAAAGCTCTTTGCTAATGCTGCACAACAACGTCATCCAAACATTGGCCTTGATTTAACTGAAAATCGTATACGTAAAAAAAAATGATGCCTGGAGAAACTGCGTCTGATGAAAGTGGTGCTCTTACAGCTGCTGAACACTTTGAATACAACGTTTTTCATTACACAATCGATGTGGTTGTTAACCAATTGGATCACCGACTAGAAGGATTTTGAGAAGTAGCCAACACTTTCAGTTTTCTAGCGCCACTGCAGCTTGCAACAGATTCAAATGTAGCTGCTGTAGCACTATCGAGCCAGAAAATTTGTGAAAAGTACGCAGATGACTTGAACGATGATTTTTTGCCAGAATTTTCATCATTCCGGCAGCTAATCCGATCACAAATACCAGACTCCCTAAGTTCTTCGGATGTGCTCAAGTATCTGCTGGATTACAATTTCCAAGAAGTATATCCGAATGTAGTGACTGCATACCAAATGTTCTTAACCATACCCATTTCGGTTGCCACATGTGAACGAAGCTTTAGCACACTCAAGCTCATAAAGACATATCTACGTTCCTCAATTTCACAAAACAGACTGTCATCATTGGCGCTACTGTCGATTGAGAATGCAGTGGCTGCAACTATAAACTATGACAGCATTATTAATGCATTTGCAGACAAGAAAGCTCGCAGAACAGGGACAAGCCTATTTTAAAGTAAGAAATTTCATGTATGCTTACTGCCAATATTATGGTTAGTCTGTGTCATTGTCTGCAGTAATGTTTCAAGAATATGAGTAAATAAGTTATGGTGAGATTGTGAGAAATGTGTTGTGTGCTGTGGGTGGGGGGGGGGGGAGCTTATGGGCTGAAGCCAACTCCAGTAAGATAAAAATTTATGTAAACAAAGAACGAACGTATCCGCTAAGTATTTTAAAACATGCCCCAAATCTGGAGTCATTCTTGTGCATGCTACTGGCTGAAGGGACGTAAAAATGGTTAATTGCCCCCCCCAGAAAAAATATTTATTTACGCCACTGGTTGGTGACCTACTTTCTTCAGAACTAGTCGCGTTGTAAGCGCGGGAACAATGTGAAGCACAGTCTGCAATACCTGTAATAATTTCTCAGACCAGTAATGCCAATATTGATATAAAATAGTAGTCTACAAAAAAAGGATTACACTGCACAGACTACTCAAAGTGTATTATTCAATCATTGTTCTAGAGTTGATTGCATTGCAAATGCCGGACGTTATTTTTATTATAAGGAGGCGCATTTTTGGGCGTGAACCTTATAAGTGGTGCCCGAACATACTTGCACGTGTGCATACATACTCAATTTCAGTAAAACTGGTTGATAATTATGAGGGGAATGGTCAATTACACGCATGACTAACAAAGCAGGGGTGCAGAATATGCCTGAACGCAAGAAAGAGGTTGGTTGGTGAAAAATTTCGGAGAACTGTAGAAATTTATAATAATAATAATAATATAATATAAATAATATTGGTAATTTTCCACACTTGGTGGAGGGCTGCCGGAAGGGTGGTGAGCCACTAACACCGGGCCGATGGAACGAGATGAAGTTAAAAATAAATTTTAAGGGCGCTTCAGAAAGGTTTCTAAGGGCTGTGTCGTCAGCATTCTACGGAACCCTGAAACTGTGTTCATGTTCACTGTCTCACTGCTAAGAGAATTCCATATTGGAACTACACGGACGGAGAAAAAATTTTTTCGGCACTCAAGATGGGAGCTCTGAACAGCTAGCTTCCATTGGTGTCCTCTAGTTACATAGGGATTAGGAGCGAAATCGAAAAGAGGCAGGTCAACGGCCACCAGACCGCGTAAGATTTTGTATGTCAAAATAAGGTCAAATTTAATTCTGCGCAGTCCCAATGACTCCAGGCCCGTCCTCACACGACGTTCCAAGTAATTTATCTCACGAAAACCCGGGATACTCTTTGTAAATTTACGCTGAACGGATTCAATTAAATCAATGTCCTTAAGGAGGTATGGTGACCACACCGGAGTTGCATACTCTAACAATGGACGAACGAAAGTCTTAAATGCCCAGACCAGGGTGCTGACATTGCCCGAAGTAAAACTTCGATTTACCATAGCCAAACGACGAAAAGCTGCGGCGCAGACCTTATGACAGTGCAGTGTTGGTTTGAGATTATTAGAAAACCATACCCCCAAGTCCTTTATTTCGGATTGGCTTGCTAAGATGCAGTCCTCGAGGAAAAAACTACGACAACAATTTTGGGATCCAATATGAAAGGTTTGGCATTTTGTATTAGAAAGAGGAAGTTGCCAAACTAGTGACCAATTAAGTACTCCAAGTATTTCCACGTCTAAGGATTCGCTGTCTAATGACACAACTGTTGGAGCACCAATTTTCAAATCATCTGCAAACTTATACCCGAAGGTGTTATCCGTTGAGAACGATAAATCATTTAAGTAAATAATAAAGAGCACAGGGCCAAGAACTGATCCCTGTGGGACACCGCACGGGACTGATACTCTCGATGAAAATGATCCCTCAACAATAACCCTCTGGGTACGATTTCCCAGGAAGGAAGCTATCCAGTTCTTAAGGTTGCCGGAAATGCCACAGGCACGAATCTTGGCTAACAATTTACGATGGATCACTGATTCGAACGCCTTTTTAAAATCAAAATAGATGGTGTCGGATGGAATACCGACATCCAACGCAGATGTCCACTGGTCAAGGACCAGGAGTAACTGATGGGTTGCCGACCGGTTGGGTAAGAAGCCAAATTGGTCCTGTTTAATAATCGAATATTTACTAAACAACTGGAGAATAGAATTGCGAATAATCGCTTCCATAACTTTGCAGGCCACACAAGTAAGAGCTATCGGTCTGTAATTTAGTGGGTTGGATGGTGGCCCTTTCTTATATATTGGAACTACTGTAGCCGTGTTCCATATTGTTGGGAGGCAGCCTTGTGCGAACGAAATGGAGAACAGTTTGGATAATGGGTAACAAATTTCAGGGGCAATATGCTTAAACAGAAAGGCAGAAAATCCGTCTGGGCCACATGAATGGCTTGGCTTCAGTTTATTTAGGGCCACTAGAACATTGGATGCCGTAAAAGAAACCTCTGAACAGCATTCATTTTGTGGTACCGGTGATGGCAAATGAGCAATTGGAATACCGTCGTCGGTTATTGTATTTGCAACAAATGCAGAGCAAAGTACTTCTGCCTTTTCCTGGTTACCCGTAATATAGGTGTTCCCAACATTTAGAGGTGGTAGTGATCTCGTTGTTGCCCTTTTTTGTTCTGTATAGGCGGATGAGGGAAGATTGACTTCCTTCACGAAGTGCCCTCCATTCTTTTTCACAATGCCAAGCTTCGACCATCTCAGAATATAACTTTCGCGCTGTATTATAGGTGCCAAGGTTCATGGGACAGGGATTGGATTTAAGACGCTTCCACTGTTTAAGTTTTAAATTTCGCTGTTTAACAATATGCCGTGGAAGTACAATTTTGGTATTTTTGGGTGCGCCTGATTTCGCTCGACAAAGTTTCACATGGTCGGTTAAAACATCCTGGAAAAAGACCCAGGCATGTTCAACGGGAAGGTTTAAAGTGGATAAGGGAATGTCCCAGTCTACCGTAGCAAGGGATTCTTTTAACTTAACAAAGTCAAGCCTACCATCACCAAAAGGTGATTTCAATTTTTCTGACATCTTAATTCCACAAACCGAAAGGTTCAGCTCAAACGATACCATACAATGGTCACTATTTCCTAAGTGTTCGTCGACACTAAGGTTAAAAATAAGCCGTTCGTCGTGAGAAAAAACAAGATCAAGGATTGTATTTCCACGTGTTGGATGTTGTACAAGCTGATTTAGTCCGAGGGGGGCAATAAGATCCAAAAAATACCGATGGTGTCTGTCCCCTGCCAAGTTTCGATCCCAATCTACAGTAGAGAGGTTGAAGTCACCTAGGAGAATATTTGAATGATTAGTATTAACAGCATTTACAATAAATGAACAGAGACTCAAAATCGTCCCATCGTCCCGACTGTCCGGCAGGTAGCACAAAATAAAGGTAATCTTGTTATTTGGTTCAGCAACAACAATCCCTTCCACCTCGAGTGAGATATTAACAGTAACGATTGGTATCTCTACTCGATGCAAAATTAAAAGGCCCCCAGCCCTACTACCACGATCTCTCCTAATAACTGAGTATTTTCCAACATCGGCCAACATAGCATCAGTGAAATTTGGATGCAACCATGTTTCAACGACAAAGATTAAGTCGTAATGGTCGCGCAAAATCAATTCCTTAAAACTACCAAGGTTTCTAACTACACTACGTGCATTCATAACTACACAAATCAAGTTCTGAGTGGTCCGCTTGTCTGGATTACATCCTGAACGTGCAGGTGTGGGGCTACCCCCAAGAAAGCTAGCTAGTTTTCCTGCCGGGTATGAAGTGTGTTCAGTTCTTGTTGAAGTATGTGTTTTCCCCTACTTGTAAGATGAATCATATCTCGTGCTAACAATGTGTGGTCTTTACGAACATCTTTCTCAATGGACACAAAAGTAAAATTTTTGTCGACACACATCAGTCGCATGAGAGAATTGGTGTGGCTTACCCTCCGATCCAACTCTCTGTTCATTTTGCCAAGTCGTGGGAAGAGCCCAATAATAGAGATTTTTGCACTCGGGCACACCGCCCGTATAGATGAAGTAAACGCTGCGAGGTGAAGCACAATTCTATTGGGCGTGTCGTGAGGTATGTTATTTGCTCCTGCACACACCACAAAAGCACTGCTGTGATTGCAAACCTTAAGAATTTCTGGTAGCTTGCCAATCAAATCTTGGACCGTAGATCCTGGGAAGGTCCATGTTTTCGAATCTGGGTGTCTACTTCCTCTCAATGAGCGTATGTTTGAATCGCCAATGAGTGTTGTTATGCCTTCCCATTCCACATTGGGTGACGCTTGTGAGACTGGAGCTGACTAACTAGTTGCTCCTAGAACATGCTCTAAGCCATGTGCGGTACTAGGGTTTGAAGTGTTCCTTGATAAGTTTTTCAAAGTACACAAACGTGTAATGTTTGGGTTCGGATCAGTAGAGTTTGGATTGTTCAGCTCCTGTTCTGTTCTAGTTTGATGGACGGATGAATCCCTTCTATATCTTCGGCGGTTGCTCTTGGTTCCCCGCCGTACAGTAATGTTCTGATGGAGTGGTTGTGGGACGCATGGTTGAATAACAGGAACCGTGGCGTGTGGTATACCATCGTGGTCTAAATGTGCGGAGATGATTTCCAGTTTCCCGGCATCCGCCGTATTAAGTCGGACAAGAAGTTGTGCGGTGTGTGACGGCTGAAGCACTTTTCTCTCCTCTTGGCTGGTTGTAGGTATTGGACTGGTACAATGGCTGGAGAGGTTTTTTGATACTTCGTTGCACAGTTTAGTATTAATGGCCACCAACTTCTCCTCAAGTCGAGACACAAGGTTCTCAGCATACTCCCCTAGAGCTTCTTTCTGCCGTTGAAAGAAGTCTGTAGACCACTGCTCAAAACATGCCTTGTATTCAGCGAATCTAGACTCTAAAGCGGTAGTAATCTGTTGTGGTATGGAGTCAACTTTAGATTTAATCTCGACCAAATCAATGTCCTTTTCGAGGCTAAAGTTATCCAACTTATTATAAAGCTTTGTCGAGATGTCCTGGAGGGCCAGTGGATTTGACGTGACATCCTGCACATGATGGTTCATACCCCAGTCGCATGGATTCTGCCCACTCAATGGGGTACTTTGAATGTTATGCTTTTCAGTATGTGGAGTCTGTAAAGAGTCAAAGTACATTGTACCGCGTCTATCCTTCTGTCTCCTTCGCAAGGCATCAATTGAATTCTGTTCACTCCGGTCTCTGGATCGTTTTGCTTGAAGAAAATCCTCCATTATACAGAGGAAAAAAGAAAGTGGAAGCAGGATGACTCACACTGAACTAACGTGTGTGTGTGTGGGGGGGGGGGGGGGGGGGTCGGAACTGTATAGATTAAGAAAAAAAAAGAAAAAAAAAAAAAAAGGATTAAGAAGGCAGCAAGTGGGATAAATGGGAAAAGATGGGCAGAAAGAAAGGAAAAAAAAAATCTCTTCTTTCCCCTGCGAGATACGAACTCGTGGCCGGTCGAGACGGCCAAGATGGCGGCGCCCAATAGCAATTCGAAAACACGGCCGACGCCAACAAGAAAACAGTCACATTCGCTCCAATTTCGACTCACCAACACACGCCCGAAGCCAAAACGAAGCACTGGACCTTCGTAGTTGCAGTCACACACACTGTTACTGGCACAGACATGGGAACCCAAGTTATTAGAGTAGTTCTGTTGCAGTATCACACTTAGTAAACTTTACATCTGACAAATCCATCTTTTTTCTTCCCCTTTTTTTCCATCTTATTTCTTTTGCTGAAATATGGCTTGCATATACAGTGAAAGCCCTTGGCAATTTCAAAAATCCGTAGGAAATTTTGTCCAGTAAGAATTTTCAACACCCCTGTAACAAAGTATTGGGTGATGAAATAAACAGCACCATCCAATGGCCTTCTATTACAAACCATTCTTCTCCAAGTCCCTGTTCGGGCACCAAATGTAAGTAAGAAACTTCTTCCTTATGGTGAAGAGAATTACAACAATTATTGAGAGTATCACTTCACATTTATACCAGTGCTGCAATGCAAACAACTCATGACAGAATCCTCACCAGGACCCCAGCTCTAATGGTTATTAAGGCTATTAATGTAGCCACCAGAGCATCAAAAGTGGAGGGACAAGCCAATTGACCAGCTCTGACCAGCAGTAGAAGCTCGGTACTGTAATGATCTATTTTATTGAGCAATTGTCCCAAAATAAACCATTATTGTCAGGATGGGTTAGTTGTATTCAACCTATACCATGCGCAACGGCTGTTTGCTGTGATGTCACCATGAGTTAGCCAATGACGAACGAGAACAACGGCTGTTTGGCCGTCTGATTGGACTAGCCCAGACACGTGATGTGCACGTCACACCAAACAGCCATTGCGCGTGGTATAAATATAACACATAAATATGGCACTGGAAATAGGGAGGCATAATGATAAACAACAATTCAACAACAACCTGGGCCTTTAATCGACTCTCCGTTGTACACAATATTGACCCCACAATGGTCAATTAAATCGAGTTATAATAATTGAGATTCGAGATCGGTTTGATTACATTAAATCAACAAACAGTTGGCGATTGGCATTCTTTCTACGATTGCAATTGGAATAAATCCTAATAAAGGATTGTTAAATAATGGTTGGCTTTAAAGGGTTAAGCGTATTGCTTTAACTACCGTTCAAGTACAACAATCGTTGTTATAATTACGGATATGATACTTAGCTAGCATGAAGTTCGGCCGTAGCTGACGCTCGGTCACTCGGCTTCCCGTTTCCCGGCTCTTTACGTTGGGCGCGCTGCACGGCTGGATCCGTCCGTGAACAGCAGGGCTCAGAGAATGGTAACGACGTGTAAACCTTAAAATGTCGAATGATTAATGCTACATTCCTGAAGTCCGGTTAAATACTGCGTTATCGCCTAGCAATCTATTGATTTATTATAGTGCCCTTTAGAAAATTGCGTGGCTTGACAATTCAGGTCCTAATTGTAAATTAGGGACCGCTGTGCTTGTCAATCATTGTATTGTCAGTTCCGAGGCGCATCAGCTGATTCTCTGTATTGTGCGCTTGAGCAGCTCGCTGACTTAATGAACTGTCACCTGCACACCTTCGTGCAATTGATTAATTGTTGTGTTTAGAAGAATGATCGTTCATGGATAACGATCTAAACTAACTGAAATTCCTTCCAGTAATTCTATGCTTCGCTGATCATGTCGTAGTTAGAAATGCCATCTCCTCAACTTAACAATAGCTGTAATTACGTTGGTTCAATTTACAAAGGCATGTAGACTGTTCCGGTCTTCTTAAAAGTGCCCCCTGTGTGTATTAGTCACTGGAGCCATTTTGGTCTAGCATGAGTAATATTTGATTCAAGCATTTAATAAATTTTTGATATTTATGAAAATATGCATATAATTAATTAATTGTATTGTTTCTGTTATAAAGACTAATTAGGTTTAATTAAAACCCTAGTACTAGAGCACTTGATCAAGCGACTTTGCTAGCGTTTCGCCTCCGGATAAGTAAAAACGATAAGTATGCAATGAACAACATAAATACTATTTGGTTGATCACACGGAAGTTCAATGTTTGAATATGTTTTAATAGTAACGGCAAAGAATTTGACCATTCTACTTTGAGTAATGGAAATATAGAGTAAACAAATTGACGCTCAAACTCAAAAAAATGTCAATACTCACCACATTAGTATTGCAAATTTTCGATAGGCATTATCTGAAAATTAAATATTTTCAGTTCTCCTATCTTCGTCAGGCTGCAGGATAATGCCTATCGAAAATTCGCAATAAGTGATGTGATGAGTATTGACGTTTTTGAGTTTGAGCGTCATTTGTTTACTTTATGTTTAATAGTATATTCCTTTCTGAATAAAATTTTCCCTTTAAATACTGTCAATTCACATCGCCGACAATCTTGGCTTTAGCTTTCAGTTTCAATTTGCTTGAAAGTACATATGGGGACAAATGATTGTGATCGTGCAAACTTATCCCACTACCGTAACAAGCATTCATAGTGAGTGAAGAGAGCTTGGTATAAGTCACTGTATGACTACCACCCCTCACCCGGGGGGTGAGCGGGCTTGGTTCAGGGGTGAGAAAAGTTATGCTCGCAGTAGCCGGTCTGCCGGTGGACACATTAATTTGATCACTCTGATCATAATGGTGATTCACCGTTGCCGAAGGGGGTTGGAAGGTCACACCTCCTCCCCCAACATTCAGTAAAATGATCAAGTGACCGTCAATGTCTGGCACTAAAGGTAGTGTCTCCAAGTGACATCCTTTCCAATCGGCTCCTTGCCCCATTATCTCCTAGTCTTCACACATGGACACTTGGTGATGTCTCTCCCCTTTCTCGTGTGTCATGACAACAGGGCGACAGTGCTTCCTTTTTATCAACACCTTTGTGTCTAGGAGTCAACGTCTCTCTCTCTCTCTCTCTCTGGATGTCTTGGGGTGTGGCGATGCAAACTTATTTACTGTACGTAGGGAGTATGCCCGACATACAGAGTATGCTTTGCCTGAATTAGCAATTTTATTAGTTTTACCCTTTCTAGAAGGATGAGTATCTTCCTTTTCTTAGGCGAAACCAGAGCTAGAAAGGCCAACAGACGTTCTCCATTCTAGGCCATGCCAAAGCCACAACTATTATTTCCAGACGAATGAGCTGCCTTTTCCAGACCACACCGTTTGCTCTTTTTTTGCGAGTATACAACTTTTTCTACCACGTAATCACGCTTATGTTTCGATTGCTTGCTTAGTTCGACCTACGCACATGCAACAACAACGTGTCCGTAGGCTTTGCGTCTTTGTCTCCTTGTCTCCATTGCCTTTGCTGGAACTGTCATTTTGTTACCACCCCATGCACAACACAGATCATCAAAGGTTGACTGAAGTGATGCGCCTCAGCTAAAAGGAATTTCACAGCCCGTTTCGGGGGGAATCGGTGCTGAAGTCGCGGACAACAGGAGTTCCACGCTCGGACAGGAGGGTGGGATTGAGCAAACTGGGACACGTGATCGAAGTCAATGCACATTTGAGCAATGAGTCTGCCATATTGGATTGTGACGCTGTGCACAGTGACTGACTCCCGTCAAGCAATAATTTTAAGCATTTCCTATGCAACACCACCACCAATTAAAGTACCCAAACTGCTGATTATATAGTTCATAACATCTGCAGCTAAGCCTGAAGGATCAGAGTTACTCCAACTAGGTCTAATGGCGGGGGTGCCACAGCGGTAGAATCAGACACGGGTCAACATGACCAGGGAAACTTGGTCATGGAATTAAAATTTGGGCCTTTGGTCAACAAATTTTTTTGGGTCAAAACCGATCTCTTTAGATGTTAAGCTACGGTCAAGGGAGAACTACTGTAAGAATAGGACCGAACGTTCTTGTTGGGACAGTTTTGGGGTGGATTTACGCCATTTTATTTTCTATACCTGCAATTTCAGACTCCATGTGTTGAAGGCAAATCACACGGGTTTGGATGAAAATCACATGACCAACATTTTTTTGCATGCAGCATGTTTATCGCCAGGGCTTTAACATGCAAGCAAAACCCGGCTTGGAAAAAACATTCTCGACAGGTTTTATAATTGTATAATTGAACATTGTAATGATTACAGAGCAATAGCACATGCGTGTCACAATTCATGCCCAAATGATAACTGAGAACAGGAGGCAATGCGTGCTGGAATGTGAGCAAGGATGCCACCTGGTGGGGTGCTACTGAAGCTTAAAGATTAATGTTTTGGCAGAGCATAAATAAAGCCAATTACCACAAATAACCATAAATAAACTGTATTTAGCCAATAACTAATCGGGAGTATTTTTGCGTTAAAGTGAAAATTGAGAATTGTAAATAAACTATTGAAGACAACAAAACATCATTAAGGTGTCAATGGGGTTCTGAACTCTATTACACACCTTTAGCATTTAATTAAGCACCTAGTCAATTTTTAAGCCCAACTTAACACGTTGAGTTAACTCGTCATGCAGTACTGCTGTCCTGAACCGATGACAAGTGAACTCGTCATATGCAATGGCCCATTCAATGCTTGTTTTTTAGTGGTGTGACATATCTACATCTACAACTAATCTAAAGATATTGGGCCATTCAGAATGCTTTATATTCGAAGTGGATATAGTTTTTGTAGTGCTAAATACTATCACAAGATGCCAGCAAGTGTCACGTAGTGATGAGTGTGATTTTCGTGGCAGTCACTCTCGTTCAGTAGACGACATCATGCACGCCTTTAGTCTCGTAAACAATGTAAGCAAGCACAATGTTTGTTTTCAATTGTTTTATAACAAAGTTTTAAAACAAATGGTCTTCTAAACAATGTATAAGGGCACAATAAATAATACTAAGAAAGCTTCTACGATGTCAAGTAAATGCATGAGTAAAATCGTCGTGTGGTACAAACAAGCTCCATTCAGAAGCTCTAGCGGTTCTAGTGTTACTAACACGTTCCAGCCCGCATGACGAGTTAACTCGTCATTATATTTTGCCTTTTTAGGGAATAATACCTTAGAGGGCACCAATTTTATATTATTTGTAAGAATCCAAACATAATACTCAACATTAAAAAAAAAAGTTGGGCCAGGAGGTACAGTCCAACTTGGGCGTGAACGTGTTAAAAAATCGTGAAAAATTAGTTGAAAATTTTTGGGAAAAATTGAGTTCTTACAGTAAATTTGTACTGTATGTTTCGCCGAGGCATCAACAATACAAGTAGCATCACTGATGATAACGCCGAGCATTTTGTATTTTTTCAGAAATAAAGATTTTAGTTCCCATTTTAAACTAGCTGTCTTGATGGTAAACACTGTTTTAACTTCTCAGCTTCTGATCAATCCCATACTGCAGTTTTAAAGTGCCGATAAGTAAGTATGATAGGCTAGTTCAGGTTGCAATGAAGCACATTACATTATGACAAACAGCCACCAGCACAATGTATTCTGAAAATTTTACTTACAAATTGCTTCCTTTTAAAGCTGCTTGGTGGAGAACGTTAAATCCTCGCTTGTTGCAAAGAGCAAAGTTGAAATTGTCTTTGGCCAGTAAAAGGTCAAGTACTTCCAAATTGTCCGTACTGATAGCGTCGTGGATGGCAGTGTCTCCGTTGGAATCCTACAAAATTTTACACGTAAAGGGAGACCTACACATTATTATTGTAGAAACGAAATGTGGAGCTAGTTGAAAGTTATTTATAAAAACTTTGGAAATATTCACATTGGTTTTAATTAAAGTGGCACTATCACCGAATGAAAATCGTACGTTAAATACCATGGTACCATCTAGCGGCAGTGATATTGTTATCCTCTACAGCTTGCTCTCAGGTGCACGAGGACGCATCAGATTTTCACCCACTAATTAAGCAGGCATGTGGCTTGCTTGTTTCATTACAAGAAATGACATTGTGCATTCCTTCAATTGATGCAAGTAAGTGCTAGGTAATACTAGAAAGTGCCAGACGTTGCCAGATTCTGCGGAATCCGAATTTCCATCACTGATAGTGCCATTTTAAGGAAATTCATACAAAAGAAACTAATACTGGGTCATAGAGAACAAATACAAATTAAGCAATCAGTCTTAATACACTCCGGTGACTTGTATTTATTTATAGCAATATTGGGAGCATCTACCGTACACAAGTCCATTATTTCAATCGTCACTTGAAATTTTGTAAGAAACCAGAACACCTGAGCGCAAACCCAGCTTTGCAATATTTCACACTCAAAAAGTCTAGTTTGATAGTATCGAGTTTGGGAAGTATAGTTGCCACAATACAATAGATACACATCAGCAAGAATTTATAGGGTTGGGGAGGAGAAGTTTGTAACTCTAAAAAGTCCCTATTGAAAAGTGTTACATATTAGCTCCATCCAATTTTCAGAGGTTGTAACGCGTTCTATCTGGTAATTTTCGCTCATTTTTCAGCCAAAATGTAAAGTAAACTAAATTACAACTAAGCTAAACTAAATAATAATTAAATATAAGCTAGTTTCGTTTACTTTAGTTTAATTTTAGGCTGAAAACTGAGTAAAATTTCCACATAAAACTTGTGGCCCCCTCTATAAACTTACACCGAAGTAATAGGAATGAATCTAAGACGTTTCAGAAGGAGGTTTAGTCACAAATTTTCCTCCCCAGCCCTATAAATTCTTGACATCAGGAACCTCGGCTATTATTGTACCAAAAATTAAGTTTGAACTAAACAGGATATTTTAACCCCATACATACTTTAAAACAAAAATTACAAGCTATCAAAATAAACTTAACCAAGAAAAGATTTCATAATGGATTTTACAGATAGTTTATTTAATCACCTGCATATTCAAGTTACAGTTGTACTTGAGCAAGACCTTAACACATCCCACATTCTGCTTCGCAACAGAGACGTGAAGAGGCGTCGATTCATTTTTGTTGACTGCATTTATACTGGTGCCTTTGCTTAGAAGGAGGTCCATTATATCTGGTTCGTTGCTGTGAAAAAAATAGTCAAATATGAACTCAAACCCAAAGCCTCGACTGGTGTCCACTCCACTATATGTTCGTTATTCTTCAGACTGTTACCACCGTTAAATAGAAACTGTCAAATAACACACTACTTTAAAAGAAACATTTTATTTAAAGGGCAATTACATCCATTTTGACATGCATGCTTTACTTCTGGATCACTTACACAATAACTAAACACAAGAATTGCGGTAAGAATACGTTACGTACCTCCGATTCAACAATTTAATTACTGCATCATGAAAACACGACACGGAGATCGCCATTGTTTTGCTGGAACGCGCAGAAATTAATGCCGACAGATGTCACTTTTCGATTTCGACACGCAGCCGAATGAGATAGCTGTATTGACTGTGAAGAGCTCACGCGTCTGATGGCCTTAGCAGGCCATTACACTGCCGGCCAGCTAAGGCCGTCAGACGCTTGAGCTCTCACAGTCAATACAGCTATCTCATTCGGCTGCTTGTCGAAATCGAAGAGTGACATCAGTCGGCATTAATTTCTGCGCGTTCCAGCAAAACAATGGCGATCTCCGTGTCGTGTTTTCATGACGCAGTAATTAAATTGTTGAATCGGAGGTACGTAACGTATTCTTACCGCAATTCTTGTGTTTAGTTATTGTGTAAGTGATCCAAAAGTCAAACATGCATGTCAAAATGGATGTAATTGCCCTTTAATTGCAACGCTCTTAATATTATTGTGCTTTCACTGGTGGTTTTAATCAGTTTCTTTATGTTTTTTTTATGGAGCTTTTATTTTTTATTGTTTGCTTGCTTGTTTTAATGTCGGGTTGATATTTAACATATTTTGTAAATCTGATTTAGTGATAGTGTGAGACAATTGGTCATCTCCCCTCCCTGCCTTTCCTACACGGCTGGCGATGCCATTGGGGATCTTTGTGTCCCTGGTAGTCTAACCTTGGTGGTAAGGCAGTCGTGACCCTACCCACCCTACCTTTCCTCTTCGTTTGGCCATGATATTTTTAACTTGTCTGCGTGTTTTTATGACAAGAGCGAAACGACAATCCCATTAATTACTCTGTATCTGACCATTCCCCTCTTGCTTTTTATCTTCATCGGGGATCTTTTTATCTTCCTTTATATGTCCCCTTTTTAGGCTGGTAGTCAGCGACCCCCTGGGTTCTGCCAGTCTTGTTGCTCCAGCAACAAATTATTATTATTATTATTATTATTATTATTATTATTATCATTATGATTATTATTACATTAAACGAAAAATTATTCTTAAGTTTATAAACAAAGGAAGGGAAAATGATGTTTATTTCGAGTAACCACACTTTGGTAATAAACACTTTTTCCAAGCACATGATTTTGTAGGGCTGGATCTATTTGCACTAGGGGTGGGTCGCACACATTCGGTGTTTACTGAAAACCGAAACCGATTCAGTTGTATGGTTTAAAATATCAACGATTGATTGTTGTTGTTTTGAATTTTTATAGTTATAGTTTTCCATGCGTAAAGCATAGCTTGGGTCCTAGAATCATTGATTAATTTTTTTTTTTACTTCCGTGCTATGCTTTTGAATGTTGAGGTTTGAGAAATTCACTTGCGTGCCACAGTTGGCGCATATTATTTAGCACATTCCAAGTTTACTAACCGATTATCTGCTCTTTCGAAAACGAGGCTTTGTGGAAACAAACTGTGCTAATGATATTTACGTGCTCCCCTCCAAACAACGCCATGCATTCGAATATGATCTTTCGGGAAGTGTTAAAAGCTTCGTTCTCACTTTAATGACAGTATGTTCATTACTGCTATTCAATCACATTAATGAATAGATTCTACAGCACTTGAATGCAACATTCTAAAGAAGAAATAGAGGAAAATGATGATACATCCAGGCTCATTGTCAAAGATGCTGCCGAAACATAAAGAGAATGCATAAGTCAGTTGGAAGCTAGAAATGCAAATCTTTGGCAAAAATAAATAAAACTTTAAACTCCGGGGGGTGGGAAGGGAAGAAGAAGGTGACAAAAGCGATGACGAAACCGAAACTGCGGGCTGTGGTCATGTAGAATCGAATCCGAAGTCAAAAAATGAAGCCGCCCCATCCCAAATTTGCACATCCTGAAGCAACGGTGATAAAGTGATTGTTCGTATTTTTTCAACAGTCTTGCCCTAATCCCCTCAGCGAAAAACCTACAAGGTGGACCATGCTTGCGCTTTACTACAGCATGCTCCTAAACAGATAGATTATTGGCCAACGTGACATTTGCGAAGAACCAGACGGGTTTGTCCATGACCCACTAGGGTGCCACAAAGCTGTCAGGGAATGTCTCAAGCACAGAGACAGACAGCCTTTAGAAAGAAAAGAGAAAAAAAAACCTTTTATTTACCAGATTTACCTTCTGTATTATCGGGGAGGCCCTGGTTACAGGCTTCAGCCAAACACTATTAGCTCTTCAGCCTTTTAAAATGGTGATCTATTAAATTTGAGGTTTTAAGCAGGTTTTATTATTAGTGCTTTGTTGGGTAAGGGGTGTGTAAAGCTGATAACTTATTTGCAGCATAGTTAACGCCATAGTCACCAGAAGTCTCCTGCAGTATACAATCATTCTGGTTGAAACAAGCACCTGTTGATGTCAGTCCTATCTTTAAAGTAGCTATTATTTATTCCCCCCCCCCCTAATATATGTCAACATAATTGATAACACCAGCTACGCGTGTTAACCATGCCTCATCATATCTGCAGTTCATCAAATGTTTGAGAGTGTGGTTTGCAATAAATAACATAAGTAACCACAGACAATATCAACAACATAAGCCTGTATGGTTTCAGTCATCATAATATGACTGTAATGAATAATGAAAAAAAAGAGAGCGAATTAAGGTATTAGTTAGTACCGCACAGGGTTTACAGGCATAAAAAAAATGTTTACGCACTTTTCAGGACTTTTCAGTGACCTTATGCACCTTTCAGTAACAATAGAGCCTAAGAAAAAAGTCATGTTTCCAATAACGATGTGAAAATAAATAGGGTAGGTAGGGAAGACTTTCCTGGCATTGACAGACCAGCAACTAATACCTAAAATACATTTTTTTTTAAATAGCCTTCATAAAACCAACGACAGCCCATGTGAAGAAACGTCCCACAACCTAATAGCAAACAGAAACAAGATGGCGACGTAAACACGCTATTCTCTACCACGCATGTCCTTTAAAATTAATCGAGAACCAATGCATTCTGGGAAGAATACAAGTCGCACTCTCATCTCTTACAAAGGGAAAGAGACATGCGAATTGTACACAAGACTCTGTGCGAGGCTAGCTTGACACAGGAATAAAGAGACTACTGGCTACACTAGGCAGATTTAGAGAGCGAGTTAGCATTTATAATATTTTTACTAATGCAGGAGTTAACTGCTACAAATTAAATTCCATTTATAAGATAAATATTTTTTCAGGCCCAAAATAAGCACTTTTAAGGACATTTGGACGATATTTGGACCATATAAGCACTTATAAGTAGGGATACGTAATTTCCGCGACATTTTTTCAGCCATATCCGTGGCAATTTAGGCCTTGAGTTGGAGAAAAACCGTAAACTTTCTTATCAATTCTGTTGCACAAGGAACGAAAAAAAGAACTCGACTTCATGACATAAGTGTCTCTTACCCCACTAAAACCAGAAGTACACCATTGTTAACTCTAATTGACAAGGGAAGAATTTCAGGAACACTTCTGGGTAGTCTTTTTCATGATCAAATTTTTTTTTTTTGTGTGAGCTTTTTTGGAATTTGACAGAAGAAATTCACATTTCCGCAATGTTCCGCGAGTTTCATGAAATTCCGCGACATCAACAATATTTTTTTGGCTCCTACAGATGCCCACTAACTCACTATTCCGAGAACTTTCCAGTATTCTTCTTTTTTACAGCATCTGTGAAATCTGTGAAAAACTGCAATCCTGGAAATTACTTATCTCTACTTATACGGACCTTAAAAATGCCAAATTAAAAGAAGGTAAGCACCCTGTGCGAACCCCGTTAGTAGCATAGTAACACAATTGCTAACTAAACTTATGCATAGTTTGTCATCTCTTTGCACTCACCCAAAGGCTGCGTAGTGGAGCGCAGTATCTCCATCGTCATCTCTGAGCTCCATGTTGGCATTTGCTTCTAGAAGAACTTCCACCACTTCTTTGTGACCCTGGTATGTGGCCACTTGAAGTGCAGTCTTTTCCGAGTTTTTGTCGTTGATCTAAAAAACAATGAAAAGTTTCCATAAAATTTCAGTAGCCAACATGGACTAGCAATATACTAAAAAAAAAGAGTTTGTAGGACAATGAATAATGCAGAAATAAGTACGGCTAAACATTCATCCGTTATGAAGATTACATAATATACAAGAATAGAGAAGTTATTGGACGATAACGCAATTCTCTTCCATCAGAGGAAGTGAAGGCAGGTGATTTAAAAAAAATTAAAACTATAATATTATCAGATAGTTTATGCTACGTGTGTTAAGATGCCATTGCATTCTGGCGCCGCGAGAACAATTTTCTGTTGGCTTGCTCCCCGACTTTTTACGTGCTCCTATTGAGAGGCTTTTAGCATTAACCAGTTTTATTCTATTGTTGAATGGATCATTAATTGCTTAGTAATATTAAGGGTCTTCTTGTCTATACCTTTATGTTAATTGCTCTTTCTTTGATTGTTGGTGAAGCAGGCATACAAGGTCGAGAAGAACGATAGTATATCGGAAGGTTGGTCCTTCCCAAGCTCATTAAGTTGTTTTCCCATCAATATTTACGTGTGACGTTACTAGCTCCGGTCTGGTTTGACTTGTGCGGATGTGCGTAAGTTGTTGATCTGCATTGAGACATCAGTGGAGGTAGCAAAATCAACGGCCAATCGGAAAGCAATATCCAAAAAGCTTGGAAAAGACCCCCCTGAGGCATACTGTCAAACCACAAGAGGCCTTAATGCTGATTGCTATCCTTGGTACTGTGTATTATTATGTCAGGCTTTGTTGCTTACAGTTGTAAAAAAAACTGTTGTTTTAAGAAAGACTAACAGCTGTTTATGAGCTTATACAACGGCACCATGGCTTACAGTATAACCTCGACAATAAGAGCTCGGATAACAAGAATTCCTGCTTAATAAGAACTTTTTTCAAGATTTTGGTTGGTCAGCTACTCAGTCAGCACTAAATATATACGGCTATAACGAACTCTATTAATACGAAAGTACAGATAAAGACGAACAAATATTTACAACTGTAGCTTATTTTTACGAATTTGCTGTTCGTAACGGTTTCTATTTCCTCCCCCTTGAATTCCGTTTCGTTTCACTCAAAACATCAATCGCCAGTTGACTCCATCTTGGGAAGTGATAAGAGTTTTGTACGTTTGCGCAAACGCGAAGATCAAGGACGAATGAAAAGAAAATACCGTATACCGGTAGGCTACATTTTTTTAAAGTTGTAGTCCAATTTCTCTCGTCCGTTTAACAAGAACTACGGTTAATAAGAACATTTTTATCCGTCCCCTTAAGTTCGTATTAAAGAGGTTTACTGTATTAGTTTCCCCCCCCCCCCCTCCCCAACTACGTCATTTGGATTTTTCATCCGTAAATATGTCAGCAAAGAAATAAACCCGATGTTTTTGGACTACTCCTTGGATTGTTCTGTGAGGTTTTGGAATATGGTTTAATGATTAAAGACGGACTATCTAAATGCACTTGCGAGTGAGGCAGTAGCATTGAAAGCCACATACTGCAAAATTTAGTAGGTTAGTGAAAATGAAATATGTATAACGTTTTTATTGAACAAGATGTTCAACAATAGTATCTAACTTGACTATTTTAGTGTGGGGATGACGTAGGTTTGTCCTGATATTTTCCCGTCCATTAATTGACAAACTATATTATTAGTAATATTATTTCTGTACTTCATGTCAGAATTTGAATAGGTCTAACAACATTCTGAGGTGACCATTTGCATGTGATCTAAATAGCGATGTAAGTTTCTGCTAAGATCATCTGTTTTGTACATTTGGCTGGTATGGCTTGAGACTGTGAACAAATATTGTCTGTCTCTCAAACACGAGTGGGTTCACAATATACGTACGGTTTAGCGCTTTATATTTCTATTTTCCGTTTGTCACGTCACTGAATCGGTTAGGTTCACTGATTACTCACAACGGCTAGCGCCAAAACATGGCTCTTCACCCAATGTGACCTGAATGCAACACAATGAGTCGCACACTCTCCTGTCTGCGACTTTCTCGCCATGGCTCTAGTTTCTGTCCAATTAACGACATGTGGGGCAAGAATTTTAAGAGATTTGGGCATCTTCGGTAGCTTTCTTGAAACCACGACTCTTTTAGAACTTAGTAATAAATATTAATAAAGTAAAACTAGGCCTACTAGATTTAGGCTTACTAATGCTAATATCTTGCAATTTTTTTTTACACGTAGCTGTTTTGCAATATCACATGAAAATAAAAAAAAAACGAAAAAATTCCTGGCTGCCTGGTAGTTTTGAAATGGTTCTGATCCGAGAAACGAGACATTTGTTTGTAAATAAAGTCATTAACTTTACATGCTTCATCCCAATAAAATATGTGCTTATCTGATATCACTGTTCTGTTTGAAATGATTTATAGTAATACAGTAGTGTTCTCGTGTGCAACTTCATTATGGCATTCGCTTAATAAACTTAACCAGTGGAGAATTTATAAAAAAATCTTTAGTTTTATTTCCTTACTTTTTCCGGATGTTCCCTTAGTATTCTTCTTACTTCGTCCACATCCCCCTTAGCAGCTTCGGACACCAAATTGTCAGAAGTACCAGTTTTTAATTTTTCTAAAAGATGCTGTAGCACCAATAATTGAGCAAGTGGACCTAGAGCAAGCAAAATAAAAATGGCAATGACTTTAGTTTCACATGAGCAACCGGTACGGTTTTCTGTTTTTTACAAGAAAATAATAACAGCAGTTTGAAAGTTTCCGACCTACGCGAGATTTATAGAACTTATTAAGACGAGGCGAGACAAAGGTGAGAGTTTAATGAAACTAAGGTGAAAGTGAAACAAGATGAAACGAGACCGAATGTGAAATCCACAGTTGAGAAGAAATCGAATACTGGCCAAGTCTCGTCTTTTCTCGACCATAGCTAGGGGTCAACTGAAGAGGAAAATTTTGAATATTTAAAACAATCATATTCGAATATTTTAATATTTGTTCAAACACGATCTTTTTTTTGTTAGTATTTAGGCCGGTTCTAACCCCCCCCACCAAAAAAAAAAAAAAATTAACTTTCATTAAATGAAAAAATTAATTTAAATTCAGTCTAACTGGCACGCACAACTATTACTATAAACCAAAAAAAACCTGCTGCTACATGTTTAAATGTCAAAGTCTTCCTCCCGCCACCTGCAAGAGTGCAGTCCGAAAACACAAGAACCATTAATTCCCACTATCGCACAGTTGGGAGGGAAAGTTACTTGGAAGAGGGACCAGAGACGCACGGGAAAACGAGGTTAAACTCAAAAATAAAATACGAAAACATGTCAGCAAAATTCATGTAATAGCGTTTTAATGGCGAATATTTGAATGAGTTCTATCCCGTTCAGATATGCTCTTAATGAGCAATTATTTGCATATTCATCCGGCCGCTAACAAAGCTGCATGCCAAGGGCCTTTTTCACAAAACATACTTAGGGATAACAGCCTCACTCCAAAATGTTCACAGAGGCATTCCTGTACGCTGTAATCACATTGTGTCACACATATAAGAAGTCATTGACAAAGGAAGTAGGCATGGTAGTATTTTTAAATAAAGTGAAATCAAAACACCACTGTAAATCGTGGATTAAATGCCTATGGGCTTATACAGTTAATTTGGCAAAAATAAAGGGGTGGGCTTTAAATCAAGCATTATCAATTTTCTAACCTTTCTGGACATCTATTATAGAAAATTCTAAGCTTTTGAAAGATCTCTGAAAGACCAATTTTTACATCCTTCTAATTGCTGCACGAAGAAGGGAGAAGGCTTAGGAGAGTGATGCCCAGGCCTTGTGCAGGTGCTAGGAGCTAAAGGAAGAGTCCACTATTACTACAGGGAGCGAGAAGGGGCCAGTAAACATAGCAAGCAGTTCTATCTTTATTCACATCATACAACTTTTAGGTAATTTTTCGTCGAAAAACGACAATTTGAGGGGTGGGCTTTATTTAACTCCACTATTTCATAATTTTGACTTTACAGCATTTTAGGGGGCGGGCTTTAGCTTCAACTGGGCTTTTAATACACGATTTACGGTACTATTGTTCCTTAATCAGTTTGTAATATAAATATATGGATAACATTTCTGGTTTACAAAACTGCACTGCCAACTTGAATGTCAATTGTAAACAATTGTAATTCAGGTAGGCAAGTTTTTGGTATAAGTGATCGGTGCAATGGTGGATTTACAGGAGTGCATATGGTACAGATTTGCACAGACGTCAGAGGACCTCAGTCATAAAAAAATTAACATGTTATGGGGCTTCTTCGTTCAGCAAATTGAGCACCACAAATATCCATCACCTAACCAAGAAATTTAATTATGCAACAATGGGAAAATGAACTACGACAACCATCTGGGATGACGACTGCAAGATGCTCAGTTAAGACTTAATTGTAAATCTGCGAGAAGTTTAGCGTAGATTCGAATATTAGTGGTAAATAAATGTACGCTACAACATTTTGTTATGTTGGGAATTTTAACTGGTGGAGGGAGGTTTAATTTCCCAAAACACACCTTCACACATACAATTTAAATGTGGTATTGGATCTGCATAGGCCATTCTTGAATTTATAGAGTTTATAGTTTATTTCTTTTCATCAGTAAGAATGACCGCTTGGCCGATGTCACCAATTTTCGTTTATAATTTAACAGAAAGAAAGAGATATCCTATCAATAAATTCTCTTGGTCTTATCTCATTTGACTTACTGAATGGCAAAATGACAAAATGAGATTTCTCTCATGTCAACAGAAATCTCATGTGAGAAGTGACATGACAAAGTTTGGTAAAAGTATATACACGGGCATAATTGGCTGTCGATCTTCCTTTCTTCGAGCGATATCCATTATCATCAAGTCGGGGGCACTCCCTCAAGTTGCGTGTTCAATTCGCAAGCAAGGATTGCCGCAAAGATTTCTTTGCGCTACGTGTTGCAACCATTTGGAATAGCCTCACGGACGATATTGTAACTGCTCCAACAACAAACATTTTTATTAAACGCTTAAAATTGAAACACTGTCTACTGCGCCCGTACCATTAGAGTTGCTGGTGTACATGTCACTCTCTTTAACCAATTTACCTGGACCGGTGTTAGTGGCATGCCCTTCCGTTATCCACCCTTTCACAATGAAAATTATATTATTATTATTAATTAATTTGTGAGAGAAGAGAGAATTTTCGTGAAGGGTTTCCCGACAAAATCAGTCTCACAATAGTATGACACAACCAGTTTTTAATTTTCAGTGCTCAATTAATACATTTTTGCACCTTTTTCACAAAGGTAGTAGAAGTTAAAACACACACACACAAGGGTACAGCCCCAAGGGTACAGCCACAACCTAATTCGCAGAAGCCATACTGGAAGGTTCTATGGCTGCTGCCAGTTAGGTCGTGCAGGCATGGGTCCTTGTGTGTGTGTGTGTGTGTGTGTGTGTGTTTTTAACTTATACTACCGTTGTGAACAAGACACATACATTTATTAACTGAGCACTGAAAATTAAATGCTTGTTGTTTCTTGCCGAGACTGGTTTTGTCTGGAAACCCTTCAGGAAAAAAAATGACAATGACAGCGAGATTTTATTGGCCAGATTAAAGTTAGCAAATACAATGAATTAGAAGACAAATGTCTGATAATGCCTACACGATTAAGCAAAAAGAAAATTACTGCAACATTGTTAAAAAAAGCAAGACCGCTATGATCAAGCAACAAGGCACTGACAGAACAGGACAAAGACAAGAAAAAATAGAACAAGAAATCAATGGACAGACAAGCACAAACAAGTGCAACAAAAGAATGAAAAATCATGACAAATCGAATGTTGCTTTATCTGAAAGAAGGGTGTAGAGATTTTTTGAAAGATAAAACACCGCATGCTCAAGTTGATTCCGGAAAGCTGTTCCACGTTTGTGGCCGTTGTCGTACATGGGATGATTTTCCCAGATGGGAAGGGGGGGGGGGCCCCCAGAAAAAATCCAAGTGAAGGGTTTAATGCAAAATGTCATAAAAAAAATTTCAAAGAATTAGTACCAAACCTATTAACTTCAAATTTATAATAAAATCACAGTTGCTTGGCAGGTAGAAGTTATATTCACATTCGCTGGCCAATTAACCTACCTTAACCAAACCTAACCTACAAACCATTTGGCAAATGTGAATATAACTATAATTTTTTTTATTTAACATTCATTAGGCTTTATTTACATTTCTAGACAGATGAAAACTAGTAAAAAAGGTGGTGTTTATTCTATCTTACTTGAATCGTCCTCTGTATCCGACTCCGTAACTGGTTCTATGGGCGCTCCGGGTACAGGTGTCAAACATAAGGGGTTATACGTCCACTGGTGACCATCCACTTTCAGGCGTATGTCGCCATCCGGATCTATTTTTAACACTTTTCCAACCTTCCCTAAAGACTGAGAAACAACAGAGTGTAAACATTGTTGTTTGGTGTGTTTAACACAACTTTATGACATATGTAATCATTACAAGAGTCACAAGGGCAAAGACGCCAAATAAGGCTGTATATAATAAAAGAATATCTCAGCAAAATTTACTAGTTTTCATATTCCGTACACTCTTAAAATGATAGCATACATTTGCTGCACGAAAGAAGGGCAAGTATGAACACTGCATGTTAAAAGCGTGGATTATGGCAAACATGACAGTGTTGCTATAAAAAAATGACTTCAAATTTAAACATTGACCCAACAACGGCTAAGATTACTTACGAGCGCAGTGATCCCAGAAACAACGTTTCAAGAATCTTGATGCAAGCTTGATGCAAGCTCAAAACTTAGTTACTGCTGAAACTGTCCTCAATTACACGTTAAAACTAAATCAGTAATATTCGGTTAGTTTCTAACAGTCACCCAAACATAAAGCAAATCACAATGCCCAACCAAGCCAATAAAAAAACAGATGAAAAAATGGACATCCGAAACAGGGTTTACTGCATTCCTTGTAGGAATGCCACATGCACTGCCACCTATGTTGGACAGAGCCAACAAAAACTAAAGGAGCGAATGGCTTCCCATAAATCGAATTTCAAACACAAAGTCGAATCTAATTCCCTTGTGTAACACTGCCTTAATACCTCAATCTCACCAGACTGTTTAGCCGCAGGGCACACCCCTGCCTTGGACCAAGTCCAAGTTCTGTTCAAAGAAAAACAAACTCGTGCCTGAATCAGTTTAGAAACTTTAGTCATTCATATGCATCAACCACCAGTTCACAACCACCTAATTCCGGATAACAAGTTTCTCAAAGAATATTTCCCCATAATCAAAAATCTCAAACTGGAAAATTATAAAAGAAAAAATTAAAACGTAAAACAATCCACGTTTTGAAATCGACTGCCCCATAACGATGCAAGCAGCCGTATTTGCATACAGCTCACTTGCAACTTGGTTTCCCAAGGAGCAGGTGGGCTTGAGCTTTGCCATATTTTTCTGCCTCTTTTGAGTGGGGAAATTATGGTTTTTATTATTTTTAACACATTTTGAACTTGTTATGTAGCCATTTAAACAACAGGCTACTTGGTGTCCTTGCTATGTGAATTTTATCGTGCAACCTGAAGACGAAAAAAGGACTTTTTCGAAACGTCGTTTTTGAGTTGTTTGTAGCACTCTTGGCTTTTTTATATTTTTAATCCGTGACCTGTGCTTCACTTTTTCTAGAACTAAGTCAAGCAAGTAGAGTATCATGTTAAAATTCATAACTACAATTTTTGTTTAAAAAATATTAATTGCACCTTTTAGCTAGTAGACTATAGTTTGTTCCACATTATGTTTTCAGAAAACTGACTGGATGACGACTCGTTTCCTTGCACTAAGAGTGCAAAAACATGTGGAAATCACACTTGTAGACTCTACATAGTGACTGTTAGAGTTTACGAATGGGTTGTTTACGGATTTTTTGCACTCGTAGTGGAAGAAAACGTAGCATCACACAGTCAGTTTTCTGAAAACATAATGTGGAACAAAGTATAATTGCTCTTACGCACATGGTTGCAAGATCTGCAAAGGACCTGCCACTAGAAATTTAAAGTGCTGATTTCTAACAAAAGGCAAAACGAGCGAGGAAGTCAAGAGGCATTTGTCACAGAATATTATTTCCCTCTAAACTAACAACTTCAAAAGAATAATTTCAAGGTTTGTCAGCAATACAAGAAAGAAATCCATTTTCAAAAAAATTAGTCTTCAAAAAAAAAAAAAGCAAGTTAAAAAATACAAATACATTTTAAGAAATACCGATCTTGCCATTGCTAGCCAGTGTAGTCTACAGGGTTCCAATGTCGTCGTCGAAACCAAATTCCAGGCTCAAAAGTTCAATTGTTCTTGCCATTTTTCAAGAAAAAACTCATTCCATTTACGATGCTTATACCACGCGCCATGGCTGTTTGCTGTGACGTGCATATCACATGACTGGGCTAGTCCAATCAGACGCCCAAACAGCCGTTGTTCTCGTTCGTCATTGGCTAACTCATGGTGACGTCATGGCAAACAGCCATTGCGCATGGTTTAATTTATTGTTTTTCTTTTATATTTTTTATTTCTGCCATTGCTAGCAACCAAAACGGCAGAAATCGTTGAAGAGGAGTAACTACTGTGGATATCATCTAAGAGCAAAATTTGCATTGGTTCTACGCAATTTTTCTTCAACATTAACTGGCAGAATGTCGATCGACAGTATTTATGTAATGTAAATGCTCTTAGTTGATTTACGGTAATGACATTAAAAAAAAAAAAAGAATAAGGCAGTTAGAAAAAATAACATTGGTACTCAAGAGTGCCCAAGTCAATAATTACGGGCGCGTATAGTTCAATACATAAATATAAAATAAAAAAATGCACGCTCGTCACATCGCGAAAACTTTTTTTTTAACCTTGTGTATCGAAACTGCTGTTCTGTCGCTAAAAGTAGTCTGTTGTACGGCACTACACTGGCTGCAGACAAAAGAAAGGCTTCTGTTGAGGCAAAGAATACCCAGCAATACTGTAACATCACCTGTATTTGTTAGCTTGGCTGATACTATGAGCATCAAACGTTAACATTCTTTATTTCAATTGTACGCTATTTTATGCAAGCTTATCACTTTTAAGAAAGCAAGGAAAGCAACATCTCTTACAGTTTAGTAAACAGTACAGTTTAGTAAATATATAAAACGCCAACCGATTCTGCAATTCTGAAGCTTTTTTCCATTCTTACTATTTATTTTGAGTTGCATATAGCGTACTGTTTTATTCGGCAGTTGGAAATACACATTAAAACCTTGAAATTCAGTCATGCTTTATGCCTGCGAAAACTAAATACCAATACATATACTGTTTCGTAAAATTTCATGGTATTTTATAAGGAATCAACACATAAGAAAATAAATTAATTAACCAGAATACAAAAAGAAATAGGCGCACTGTGTCAGACTCGAAAGGTTAAAAAAACAACTAAAAATAAAAAGCCGCCTACCCGCCTCGACTTTTCGTTTTTACAGTTACACTTCGTGAACCAAGGTATTTATTTTATCGTAGCCTAAAGCTCCGAGTTATTCATTGACATCAGTAAATTCCAGGCTTTTTCAGCAGAACGGAAAGCCGACGCTCAACAAGAGTTAAATAAATACGGTTGCAAACCTGTTGCGTTTTGGACTTGTACGTCAGACTGCCTGAGTGGGAAATCGAACCCATGACATTTGAAACCGAAGGCCGAGGGCTTACCGCTGAGCCACACTGACACGACCAAAAGGAAACGTCCATAGGTAGCATTTAACATGTGCATATGTACATATAACCACACACTTTCCAATCACCACTGGAGGGATGCTTATTTGGTGTGCCACACTCCAACCAGCCAGTCACTGTGTCATAATTCCATACATTTAAAGCCTGGAAAAAGGCATAACTAAATTCCAGAATTTTCCAGCTAACATACGAGCCCCGATTCTGGCACCATCACTGAATGTAATCATCACTGCACATATATACTTACTGATTCCATACTTTCGATCCATTCACCATGTCCTGATTGTAACTGCCTGACAAGTTCAATGTTATCTGATACTCGGACCATGGTTCCTGGTGTAAGTTTAACAATTACCTGAAAAAAATTGAAATTAGTAGTTTCACTTTTTATGTCAACGTGTGTTGGTATTAATTTGACCTAAAGTCCACTGTTAGGGTTACTATCCGTTACTTAAATACACAGGGATCGAATTTGTCATTTAGAGGTCTGGTGCAGTTTTGAGGGCCAACAAATTGAAAACAAATTTCTTGGAATGCGAAGCCTGAATTTTTTTTATAACGTTACTATGGGATTTTATAATGGGAATTTCCGAATTTTATCTCGAAATCTTCAAATCTTGTCTTTATTTTCCAAGTGGTAAGGTCTCAAAGGGACACACCATCCAAACAAGCAACATCAATTTTTTACCAACACCTGACATCAGGCTTTATTCATGTATATTTATTCTTCGGATTAAATTATGCGCATCCTACGCAAAATTCAGTTCCCCACTTGTCCTACTTCCACGCTGGACCTTGAACACCACGTTTGATGTCTGGGCCCTGACTTATAACCCCAGGCAAGACCACGGTAGCACAAAGAGAAAACTCGACACCCTCCTTTCAATACCCTTCCATGCTGGACCCCAACATCCAGGCCAGGGTCCAGACTTTAGTCGAGAGACATTTGAAGCGCAATCGTTGTTCCTTTCTCCTTGCCTTCTCCCTTCAGCATGCACAAGAATGATTCCAGATTGGGGGCATGCTTCAAAATACTTGACTGATACATTGGCTTCATTGGAGTTTTATTCATTCCCCCCCCCCTCCTCTTCGTACCGTGTATTAGCAACACATTTCTCACAATCTTACCCTAACTTATTTACTGATATCTTTGTAACGTTACAAGAATGGTGAGGAAGATTGATAAATTTAGATGAGAAAACAAGAAAAGTTGAAACTTGCTAGAAAACGTAGTATTTTTTCAAGAACAATAAAATTATAAAACCAGTGGACGAACACACACGATTAGCGCATCCACAATACAGGCCATGATATGAAGCAAGCCTCAAACCCCCAACTCAAAAAATGGGTTTACCATTGAGACTGGCGAGCGACCAGCTCGTTGACAAAGTTTGAGACGTGACGCAGGATCCCTGACCCTTGTTTTCACTGTTCTTGAACTTTGGCGTCACTGATAATTTGTTGCAAACAATTTAACATTACTGTTAGAATATTTTCTTGCATTGCTTATGCATGGTTCCATGGAAAAAAAAATGGTTTTGAAGAAAATAACGAACAAACAGATCTTTCCAATAACTTTTACGCTCTCTCGGCTCGTTCTTGGGATTGCAACGAATTGCAACGTAACAATAGTACTTCTCTCAATATTTCGCCCCTCTTCCAAGCAGCATCATAAGGAGAAATTGCAACTAGATGATGAGTGGGCGAGATAGCTAAGGATGAAGTGATTTACGATGCAAAACTTGTTTGTAGAGATGGATGCAGAAGTAACGTAGCAGAAGTATAGATTAAAGTAGTAGGTTATTTTCTCCTCATATAGAATATTTATAATATGAAGCTGGAATTAGCCTGGCGTATAAAGTGGGACTGGGCAACGAAAATGTTACCACATTCATTCTACTAACCATCGAACTAATATTGTATGAACACTAGTTTGATAGCCAAGCACTATTAATAAGCGTAACACTGTACATTGAGTTTGCCATATCTCAAGTGTTTTGGCTTAAATTGTTACAGATGTTAGCAGTTTTTTTCCCCAAATTAATATAATTAACTTATAGGGTTGGCAGCATAATTTTCAATATTATCGAAATAAATTGTCTTACGTCTTCATGCTCTGAACAAAGCCAGTTCCTTCAAATCTGTCAAATAACTAAAACATTAGCCACTTGACTTTAAGCTTGTCAAAATGCTGACATTACAGTTCAACACATTTTTATTAATACTTCCATACAGGTGACATGACGCAAACGAAGACTTATATGTATCAACAACCTATTTTAAACATAATTTTAATACATGTAGACAACAATAATCAAAACAAAATACACGTAGAAAAATACACAATAGATTCCATTACATCCACAAACAACTAGTTTTATAGTTGTTCATCCAAAAATTGTAATCTACCTACAGTAATTAATCGCATATGTATTTTACCTTCAGCATATTATTTTTTAATTCAACAATTCCTTATTGTTAGTTTTAGTTCCTTATAACTATTGATTTTTTTTTTACGACAATGTGGTAGTTCATTAAAAATTATTATAATGTAGTAATCTGGTGTCATTTTGCCATAACCTATTTATTTCTCCGTAACTGTAAGTTCAAAAATCTTTTCTCGATTTGAGCCTAGTTAATATAATAGTTAGGCCACGAAAAAAAAAATAGTCGGTTCTCGGGTCCTGCCTCGTGACTTTTACTTCAGCAAAATAAAAAAAGTGACCCGCAAAAGGTTAATTAAGAGAAGTTTCTGGGAGAGATGAGCTTTCTTGCATATACATTATCCAGCAAACATTAGGGTTAGTCGCAGTTTGAAATAGTTCAGAAATTTACTAGCTCAATCTGAACAGAAAGAACCAACTTAAGATACCAGGTTACTAAGTTTCAAACAGAAATAAAAAATAAAAATAAAAGCCTGATCACCGGGTGACTTTTTGGGCTTGTAAAAAATGTCCGAGAACCAAAACATTTTTTTCCATGGCCTTAGATAATAGTTTTGAGCCTCTATTATAACTGAAATAGTTCTTAATCATTACGTTGTAGTTTTGAGACTTTTTCAACAGTCAGAATTTTTAGCGAGTTTCTCATTTTCTGGTTGTTATTGACAAATAAGGTTAAAAAACTTTATTTTGTAATTTTTGTATTCCAGTCATTTGTTATTTGCTCGCACTTCCATATGTTTCTAACCCATACCTTATTATTAATTCAATCCAAGCTTGAGAAACCAATTTCTTGTCATTATTATTTAATATTTTGCTAATAAAGTTTTGGTAGAATTTCTTTAATTCTATTTAATTCTATTTATTTGAGTTTGTGTCACTCTATTTCCCACTATAATCAATTGTCAATCCCAGATATTTAGTTGATTTTACTTGTAATAAAGTGTTTATTTCTTTCCTTATTTTCATATTACCTAAAGAAGCAATCCTGATTTATTTTTTTCCTGTCGACATTAATTTCCATGTGCACAATTTTGTCTTCACTTACGTAAACTTGATTATTCCAACACCATTCTTGAATACTATTAAAAGCATTTTATAATCCATTTATATAGTTGTTTCATAATTATAACCAAAGCTTAAAAAGCAAATATAGTCTGCGAATAATATTAAATCATAATTTTGTATATCCAATCATATCGTTAATATACATAGCAAAAAAGTAAAGGTCCTAGGACAGATCATTGTGGATGACAGATCGTTGTAGAACTCCATACTTAGTTTCAGTTTCTTTACTTATGCTTTTATCAATTTTTGTAATGCACTTCCGATTTTTTTAATAATTGTTTATTATGTTATCGATCTTTTCTCTTAATCCATACATTTTTTGTCTAATAATATATCTATCTAGTAAATCAAAGGCTTTCTGTAGATCGATAAAAATTGCACTTACATTTTTTTCCCCATTTAATGCTTTGGCTACAGTTTCATTCATAATTTTTAAAGCATCCATAGTGCCCTTACCCTATTGAAACTAAACTGGTGTTTTGATATGCCTTTTACTTTTGAAATGAATGTTATATTTTTGTCAGCAAAAAAAATTTCGAATAATTTTATTTACTGCAGGTTTAAAATTGAAATTGATCTGTATTTTTTACAGTTGGTCGTTTTCTTTTTTATATGTATCGGTCTAATTAACAGGATTTTTGATTTGTTAATGAACTATTTTTTGGTGCACTAGCTTGTTCCTTATAATGTGTAATAAAAATGTGTTGTGTAATAAAAATGTGGAGCAATACAGCAAAAAGTAACAGGTAAGGTCTTCATGTGGTGTTTGAAACATTATGGTAACTGACAAAGGTACTGCTACCATTCCACAGACACAATGAATATTAGTAGTGAAAACGTTGCCCAGCAGTTGGACCTTCTGTTTAACCCCGACAAGACTGTGTGTATCTTCTTTAGACCAAGAGGCCTGAAATGGAAAGCGTTTATCCCCCCGAAGGTTTTCTTAAGTGGTAAATCAGTGAAGCTTGTGAGCAGCTACCGCTACCTTGGGCACATCATCTCGGATGACTTACGAGATGATGCCGACATGCGCAGGCAATGCCGTACGGTGTGTGTTGCTGGAAATGGCCTGAAGGCTAAGTTTAGCTCGTGTGATAGATTTGTAAAAAACCGTCTTTTCAAGGCACATTGCACAAACCTCTACACAAGTGGCTTATGGATGGACTATAACAAGGCCTCTGTGAACAAACTCAGAGTTGCATACAACAATGCTGCTAGACGGCTACATGGTCGGCCACCATGGTACAGTGCAAGTAGGTTAATGGTTGAGAACAACCTCCCATCCTTTGGAGCTATCAGAAGAAAAGCTGTTTGGGGAACTCGTGTTCGGGTGTTGGCTTCTCCTAACCTTCTGGTGCAGGCAGTGACCAGATTTTCACTGTGCAAGGAGTACACCTTCAGTACGTGGCATGCAGTACTGTATGGTGATTGCTTGTAGTTTTTGCTGTGTCATAATTCATTTCCCTCGTCCTTTTGTGTAATCTGTAACTCGGTACTTTTTGTACTTAAGCAAAGGTGCTGTGGTCCAAAAAAAAAAACGTGGGCCGAATTTTGAAATAAATAATAATAATAATAATAATTACACTTGTAAATTGACACTATTAAGGATCCGACCTAGTTAATGACGTAAAAAGCACTCAACTCGGATAATCCCTGCACTACAAAAATGCATCCACCCTATAGAGAATTTTTAAAAGACTTGGTTTTTATGTCAAGTAATCTCTGTACTGTAAATACTGCTTGCTGTTCAGGGCTCTCGTCTCGACTGCAGAAAAAATTTTTTTGCAGTTCGCGTAGTATCCGTTTGGAATGTCCTACATTCTAAAACAGTCTGCGCTAGTTCTTTAAGTGTTTTTCGTTAAGAATTGTTGTTGGAAGACCTGTCCCCTTTCCTTAAGAGACCGTCTTAGCAGTTTTCTTAATCACTGTCCTACTTTTCCACGGAGCGGTGTTAGCGGCTGACAGCCCTTCCGCAGCCGACCACTTATCGTGATAAATTTCTTTTATTATTATTATTATTATTATTATTATATTCATTCACCTTATAAGGAATATTTAAACGACTTGGTTTTCATGTCAATTAACCTCTGTACTACAAAAATACATCCACTTTATATGACGAAGGTAGCTAGCTCATCCGTAAATTGTTTGGTGTATACATTTAAGAAGGCTCTGATACTGTTTCAAGCCCAATTAATGATACTTGCGTGTCAATATCCCAAAAATTAATCCTTTCCATGCAAAAATGAAAATAACCCAGCCTGCGAAAGCAAAGTGAATGGATAAAACTATTGGAGTTTTCATTACCTTGGTTACAGCTGCTGCATGGTAAGTCCAGTTAGCATTACTGCCTTCATATTTTACTGTTATATCACCTCGCGGTGTAATGCCTTGTACTGTACCAACTACTCCAATGTACTGTAAAAAATAATCATAATATAGTGAGGCTCTGCAAACTAAAAATCATTATCAAACAAATGTATTCGTAATTAACAGGCTACTGCAATACCAGAATCTACGGATCTGGTTACGGTGAAAAAAATTCCTTGGCAATTTATTAACAAACTTAAGGCCACAAAAACAAACAAAAAGTTTCTTAGGCAATGCGGCATCTTAGAAAGGGCCTTATGTTTTTTTCAGGTTTGAATAAACATAAATTCATGCTCACCATGCACTGTCAAGCCTATTTTCATGGCGACTTTGTACTAATGGCTGCGGCATACAGGTTTATTACCACTGTAGACTGATACAAGCATAAGCATTTGTAATCTACGTTCTAAGATTATTTAATTGTGTTATCCTATAGAATAAGAGAGAGTTCCCCAGCAAAACGGGAGAGCTGAACGCGAGAGCGACCGATGGAGCGAGCCCGAGCTTCTGAGATCGTCCACTAGATGCCACTACTTACAACTCGCTCTCATATGAAACCAATATCAAAACGAAACTAGGACCAAAGTAGCGCAGGTCGCTACTTTTTGGTATATAAGCTAAGAGGACGAAGTTGAGCATCTCTTAGCGTACATACAAAAAAAAAGCATCTTACCGTTCCAGTTCGAACGACTACAGTTCCCGATCCGCCTTGCTTTTGCAATAACGATCAACAAATCCCAGGGACAATCACTCCAAGTTACTGAAATCGACTTGCGAGAAGAATGTTTTTCTCATGGCCAGCTGTATGTGGCAGTATCAAAAGCTTCAAACCCAACAAAATTATACGTATTACCCCATCATGATAAAACAACAAGAAATGTTGTTTACAAACAATTTTGCAGTGACTTAACCACACTTCCCCGCATTAGGATCCCGGGCAAAGCCGGGTACTACAGCAAGTAAATTATAATAGGGCGTTATCAGACATGCTGTCGATAAAATGGAGTGAAGGATTGCACGCAGCCCGTGCTGCATTGGAGACAAGCCTTTTCGGTTGTGCCATATGTAACGTGTGTTCAATGTAGAAGCCAAACTTGAAGTAGTTAAACCTTATTTAATGCGGAATAATCATGACAAGATTTGGGTTACATTATTACGTTCTTTCTCGACACAAGAATCAACGGGAATAGAACACCGGGCTTTGACGCCCTTGACTTATATATGCTCCGGTCGGATCCAGAGCTCCACCGGATAACCAATCAGCTCGTGAGTTCGTTAACCAATCCAGTTCATGGTTACCAAGTGTTCACCAATCGTGGCCAACAATACTTGGCCAAGTTCTCCTGCACGTCCGCTCGTGGTTTTGGCGCAAAACCTGAAAGTCCTTGCCGTTGCACAAGTGATTTTGGCGCCAACAAGAGTCAACCACAACACAACAGCACACAGGTAGGTACGAGGGTGAGCCAATGTCCGTTACACATAGCATCTTGTTTCTTTGTTCATTTGTTTTTGCAGTGCGTCGCTGGATGGCATTGACGGCGGTTTCCGACTACTGGTGAGCAAATAGGTCAGTAACTCTCTAAACCTGTGCATTTTGTCACCTTTATTCCACAACAACATGTAAGATTAAAAAATGTTCTGTCTTAAAACCACCTCAGGGTGTAACGCTATCAATGTACAAAATCTAGTGTTAATTGATGCAGCGATTATTTCGTTATGTGGGTGCAAAGCTTGCATTGTAGTGGATTCATAAATGGACCTCCGCTCCAACAATTGGATTTTAGCCAGTAGATTTGACCTTATTTTAATTATAAAGGACAGTATTGCACACGAGACGAGACTTTTCTAGGTCTCGTTTTGTCTCAAGGTGAGATGAGACTAAGGTGGTACAATTGATGACAACACGAGTCAGAAATAATACGTTGGAGAACGAGATGAGTTCATACAAAGTCTCGTCTCGTCTGCAAACACAAACTTTTATGAAAGCAAACCTGTAGCTGAACCTACCAGCCTTCTGTAGTTACAGCGCAGCCACCTCTGTAAACACTGTTTCGTGCCTGGCTTAGTTATTAGTTATTACCATGAATGATGAATGATTTTAACTTCTCCTAGAATCCTTTTGCTTAAAACTATGTAAACATCTGGAGTCCGGTTCCACACATCCCAAAAGGTTAGACTGCACTGTCTACAAAACTTTCTTGATTAATTCATATTCACTTCACTTTACTCCAATGTGTTGTACGATAGTGTGCTCCATCATACAACACGTTGGAGTAAAGTGAAGTGAACATGAATTAATCAAGAAAGTTTTGTAGACAGTGCAGTCTAACCTTTTAAAATTGAAATCTAGACGGTATAAAATTGAAGAGTTTTTTCCGTATCGATGCATTGGGTTAAATTATTCCCTTTTAGACAGAAGCCGACTGATAGCCATTTGGCGCCAGACAAAACAAATAAAATGCCCCCCTCCCCCTACTCTAACAACAAAGCCATTATTTGGATGATACAAAAGTAGGGAGAGGGTGTTTAAAAGCACTTTTGTCATTTTTAACGAATAAAACTGATGGTGTGGGTTCAACATAGAATAGGGGAAGTATGGAACAAAGTTCTTTATTTTGTGGCTCAGTCTTGATATGTGAAAACAGGTCGTAGGAGTTTCACTTTTTTGGTGGGGGGGATACAGAGAAAGCAAAAGAGTTGGAGATTTAAGCTCCCGCCACGTCGTCTCTGCCCCAATGCATCCTGAGCAATTTTCTAGATTTTGTTAGCTCATGATATGAAGGCTAAATTCAACAATCCTAGATCTGTAAGTGCTGGTGATCATGGCTAAGCCTAGTAGGGTTGACAAGCTGATCTGGTCGATTCTGTTTGCTCATATGAAGGCTAAATTCAACAATCCTAGACCTATAATGGATGCTAGATCTGTAAGAGATGGTGATCGCGGCTAAGCAAAGCCTAGTAGGGTTGAGAAGCTGATCTGGTCGATGACTGCAAAGGGGACTCTGGAAAAGTTCATGCTAGCCTGCGTAAACCACGGTAATGCAATAGATAACTGGATCCTTTAGCAGCTATGAGATGTATTCTGGCATATTCTGGACAATAACTTGGCTGCTTGCAATAATAGGTGGTTTCCGAGTCGATTCCGCAGTTTGCGCATCAGTTTACTAGCTTTCTTTCTTCTTCAAACACTTCTAATAATGTTCAAAATTGAGCCTGCTCGTCAACACAAGCAATTTGCTTCAGATGACTTATTACGTAAAATAATAAAAAAAATGTATGATAATTTGTGATGAACAGTTTAGCGAACCATACAAAGGTTAACACATCAAATAATTACGGTATTTTGAAATCGGGAATAAAAAGACAACAATTGGAGTTGTATACATATCCAGTTGGCCCGCCAGCCAATGGCAGTTGGGGCATTATTGCCAGTCCGACGTTGCCTTTACCCAAGTACAACTCAAGGGAGTCAGCACCTTGTGGCAGTGCCACCCTCCTACCAACTTTTTTTAAGCCCTTTACAAACCATTAGAACAAAGAAAGGCAAAAACCAATTTTAAAAAAGGCTACTCCAGGAATGCTATATTGATTCCAGGGATCCATCTCAGTGTGTACCAATCATTACTAGTGTTTTTTTCGACACCAACTTTTTAGATATCTGACTGGAAGGAGAAGTCAGAAAATAGCGCCTGCCTTTATTTACAGCTTTCATTGAAAACGTTGCTCTGTTTTCTGATGGTGCCCCTACCCCCTCCCCACTTCTTTTTAATGCGTGTGGGTGCCTATTTTGGAGCCCAATTAGTGTGCGCAGCTGAAGTAATAGTACTTACCTGAGCCATAGCAGCATTCCACCCACCATGGCCTTCTTGCATAGTCTGCAATATCTCCTCGTCCAACACGACTTTCACTTTGTCTCCCACTTTGATGACAGTTGGATCATCGTTCTCTTCTTGGGCTGATGGGTCCCCTGAAATAAAAAACTGATACAGTTGAAATGCTTAATACGAATACTTAGCCTTCTTATACTCTGTCCCAATATCTGGCCAATACAATGCTATAGGTTCCTGCATGCAAGTTTGGGGGATTGCTGCAAGACACATATCTGCAGGCTAAGATAAGGGGATGATGGATAAGGCACTATGCCTGTAATGCCCAGGAGAAAGTTTAAGAACATAAATAATCAAATTGAGCCTGCCATGCATTGACACTAGGTGCAATGACGATGTGAGATGGTAAGGCGTTCCAGCTGTGAAAAGACTCCCTTCCCGGATCCATGCTGAAGTTTAAGGTTATGCCCTCGGGTGGTAGGAGGCAGAGAAGGAGTGATTAGGATGGAGGCCCTCACAACCATTCAGAATTTGTACACCAGCAACAGATCGCCTGTCGAATCGAGTAGCTAGGGATGGTAGCCCTAGGTGTTTAAGTCTTTCGTGGTAAGACACAGCAGAATCAGAGGAATCACAGCGGAATCAGCGGAATCACAGCGGTTTGTAAAGTAGCGAAAGTTCGCTCAAGAAGATGATGAGACTTCTGTTAGTAAGGACTCCATGGTTGGATACTATATTCAAGTTGAGGTCCAACAAAGTTAGTGATGACAAACTTCAACATAGTAGAAGCAGGTGATGTTAAGTAGTATTTGAGAATGTGCGTAATTGTCAGTGTCTAGCTTTACATGAAGCAGCAAGCCAGAACGGAATTTCAGACTGCCATTGACAATAACCCCAAGCTCCCGAAGTTCTTAGAAAGCAATCAAAAAGAAGACAGAAAGAAGCATTTTAGACCCCATGCAGTATGTGTTTGGGTAAGGACCTAAGTGTAGGACTTTGTACTTAGATTCATGAATGATAAACCTTTTGGGTTGGCCAACTTCAAAATGGAGTCAAGGTCATGTTGCAACAAAACACAGTCACCAGGCTTAGCAGTGGAACGATAGACCTTTAGGTCATCTGCAAAAAGAAGACAGCGACTGATGAGAGACTCAGGGAGGTCATTGATATAAATCAGACAAAGGAGAGGACCTAAGACGGAACCCTGAGAAACACCACATGTAACTGGTAACTCTGTGGCTCACTCGGTGCCAAATATATTTTGCGCTTCCTGCCGAGAATCTTTCGATTTCAATTTCAATAACTGGTGTCCATTTGGAATGAGTATTTCTGATACAGACTCTGTTTACGATTATGCAGGTAAGATAATAGAAAGCTGTACAAAAAAATCAGGAATTCCGGCTGCATGAGCTTAGAATGAAGGGTAAAATGCGGAACTGAATCAAACGCTTTGGCGAAGTCAAAAATCACAACATCGCAAGCAAATTTTCTGTCTTAAGAAAGAAGTCAAGTGCTCAGTTGCAACAAGGCCGTTAGAGAGGCGGGACATCTGCTGATGGAAACTATTTTGCAAATTGTAAAGAAGATCATGCAGATTAAGCCAATCGGTCAGGAAATGGTGAAGAAATGTGTCATACATCTTTAAAAATATAGGAAGGGTTTATAGGCCCGTAATTTGAAGGACTGGAAGTGGGGCCGCTTTTGTAAACTTGGACAACAGTGTAATTCTCTCATAATTCCCGATTGTTAGGTCTTACGAAGATAAACAGGGGTACGTAATAATACGAACGTGCCGGACGGCGCTAATGCAATGTTACTAATTACAGCACAATAAAGCAACTAATGAGCAAAGTAAGGGAGTCACACAAGATATATGATTCGAAAGCTATTTAATTCAGTTATTTAGGATTACGGTTATCCCTTCTTTTAAATCAGTTAACCTTCGTAATATTAATTTAAAGCATTCCTGTAATAATCGGGACCAAGGAGAACTAAGAAAGGGGGATCTTAGATAAGATGTGCCCTTTCTCAACACTAAACCGGACTTCTCTAAAGGATGGAAGCTCCTTTAAAATTCGGCTAAGTCCAAGATCGTCAAAATTACTTTACTCTGGAATAATGCTGCTGGGAATCCGGCTCCTGAGGTCTCAGTGGCTAGTAGCTTTTGATGTCCAAAAAAAGTCGGGAAAAAGAGTGAAAATAGCCAGGGAGGCTGCTTATCAAGGGGACCTGCATCCTGGTCTATTGTATTGCAGAAGATGTGTAATTGGATGCTGTGATTGCAGGGAGAGCTGATTGGCTCCCGGCCGGACTACTGATGTCTACTGAGTATCAGGATAGGACCACATGTGGCAGCAATTAAAAGTGCATGAGACTGAAGCCAAGTGCACTGAGTGTTGTCTGCTAAGCTAAAGCTAAGGTTAACCTGATAATAATAAATGGACGTTGTAAGACTGTTATTGTTAGTAAGTTAATGTTATACCTATAGAGAGTATCGGTCGTGTATCGTTATCGATAACGATACTTTATATTGGAAAACGCTAAGTCTTAAAACATTTACAACAGTGGCTTTTTTTTCCACTGATCAGGAAAAGATCTTCAGAAATACACTTAGTAAAGATAAAAGAGGGGTAAAAAGATGCAGGCGGGGCCAGCGAGAGGAGAAAAAAAGAGAAGACCACAGTTTTTGACCATCACTGGATGGTGCGAGTCTGACCCTGCAGAGATACCCGTTTTGAGAGCACAAATGTGTTTATAAACATCAGCAGCAGAAATAAAAAATTGGCGAGAAATGGGCCTTTCAGGGGAAAAGGAGTGCTGCAGCTAGGATGAGAATTTTGGAAAACTGAGTGAAAAAAGCCATTGAACTCATTCCTACTTCAGCATCAGTATGGAGTAGGGTTCCAATAGCACCCCTGATGCAATTTCACATTTTACATGTGTTTTTTGTTATTCAAATAGGAAAAAAACCTTCTTAGGATTGGCCTTGCTTTCTGAAAGAAGCTTTGTCTCGTAACTACACTACACACATTTTGAGGCTAAAACAGACGAGGATGCCCTAACTCGAACCTCAGCATAATTATTTTGGTTGGTTACGGTTCGATTAGCTCGGTAGCGGCCCTACGTATGTTTCTTTTCATTGATTCCACGTGCGTTTCTTTTCATTGATTGTTAACAGCCAGCTACTGAAGATGAAGGTGTGCATAATTCATCATTTTGGATTTTTACTGAGTAATGATGCACTGCTGTGCAAAAGTGAGGGGCGGGGAGATAACGCTTTGCCCTTCCCTGCTGGAAGCAGAAATCTTTTTTAATGGACCATCGAAACGTGGAAAATGTGTCAAAGCTTGACTTCGAGTATCCATTATTGAGAATATATGTCATAATGCAGTTCTGTTTTTGTGGAAGAAAAGAATCTTGGTAGGAATAACACAACTTATGTATTAGGATTAGAAATCACTTTATTAAGCCAAATACCCCTGAGAGCTTACCTTGTGGAAAATTATTAACTAATATAAACTAAAAAAAATTGAGCAAAGATCGATGAACAGTATTAGAGTTTTACCGGTACCTATTACTGGCAACTGGTCCTTATAGTAATATCCTCCCGAAACTGGTTCCACATACTTGATGTCCACTTTGCCGTTGTGCCCAAACCGGTAGACATTGGTGTTCCCAGACTTGACCCATTTTACGTTGGCGATGCTGCGTCCAGGGGATTCGTTTAAACCACTCAAACTGACCAGCACACCAATGCTGCCCTCTCCTCCTGCCAATAAAGTCAATAATATCAATGTCAATTGGTATTTGTCTTCTTATCCATTTACCCTATCTTTATTAAACGGCTCGAAATAAATATGTTGATGCAGCCAGAGATAGACTACACGCCAGTGGGAAGTTGGAAGTCAGGGCAGAATTATTATTTTTGACAACTAATTTGGCAGTATTTGTCAAAGGCCAGTAGGGTTTCTCAGATCCGCCGACCTTACCAGTCTGCTTCTGGCTGCAGCGCAACTTAATAAATTTGAGAATCAAAGAAAAGGCATTTTGCCATGACTGCAGGATTCATACATAACAAACAAAACCATTTTCAAGGTCTTTTTAAGGCTTTCAAGGCCAACTAAAAACCATTTTCAAGGCTCTTTGCACAGTCAATTGTAATAATTCGGTAGGTTTTAGATTGTGTTAAATGGCAGTGTTGGCGCTATCAGTTATGTCCTCCTTCCCACCTTTGGACCAAGGAGGATACAGCAACTGACGGCCAGTGGAATAGCACTAAATTGCACTGCACTGCTGCCCCTTCTGGCACAAATTGCTTGCGCCGCATTTCACTTCTATATTTCTGAGCCAAACTTTTATTTATTTATTTAATTTTGTATCTAAATTAGTTTCACTAATAACAGTATTAACCGCATTCCAAACATAGGTACACTAGCAAATGAAGGCCCTGACAAAAATAAATTCCAATTTTCTAGGTTTTTTCAAAGTCGTACGAGTCCTTCAAAATCTGAAACTGTCCTATAAAATTTAAAAAAATTCAAGGCCTGGAAACTACTTCAAAAAAACATGGAAATTGCCTTAAGTCCTGGGAATACTTCTGGAAATTCCCACATTCGAAATTGCGTTTCCGTTTTCCGTGTCGGATATCAGTGTGCAATTTATGCTGAAACAGTAACTTAAAACTAACACAGAATGCTTAGGAGCATTGTCTGTTAATATATTATTATTATTGCAAACAAAAACGTCAAGTGTGCTGTAAAAAAGGGGGATATATGATTGAATTTTCACTTGTTAAAATGAACACGGATTGACGATTTTTAATTGAAATAATAAAATGTACAATTGAGAAAATTCCATCTGTTTAGGTGCTGTTGTGCTTTACGTTTTGAATATATGATTGGCAAAGCACAACAGCACCTAATCGATGGAATTTTCTCAATTGTACATTTTATTATTTCAATTAAAAATCATCAATTTTTATCCGTGTTCATTTTAACAAGTGAAAATTCAATCATACATCCCCCTTATTTACGGCACACTTGACGTTTTTGTTTGTAATCCGTGTACCTTTTTTACGGCTATGGCGTCGCGCTACAAAGGTTTACGCATTAAGTCGATTGTTGCTGGCCACTTTGAAACAATTCAACTCATCTCTGAAAGCCTGCATCTGCGAAATAAATACGCAATTCTATCGTTTTTAGCTGCCAATTTCGAACGCAGCTTAGTTTGGTTTAAAAATATATGCGTTTAGCTGCAACACTGATTCTTTCACTTTACCGTTCAACAATCAACTTTTTAGCAAAGACATAACACGTGGACGAAGAATGAATCTGGAGTTTGCTGAGTGGCATTGTTCCCTAAATACAATGGCTAAAACAACGTAAAACAATCAAATTGATCGTTTAGGGTCCCGTAACCCCAGAATGGATGGACCAATTGAAAAAGTGGTCCCTGTATGGTTGAAGTCCAGAGAAATTTCTGGCTCAGATTATATTTCAGATTTTAGGTAGGTGCAGTAGTTTTTTTCTGAAACCGTGTCAGCCAAGAACAAGAACCAGAACAAGAACCACAACAAGAACCACAACAAGAACCACAACAAGTGAACAGTGTTCAAATTTACGTGTGGCTTCCTACGTTTACTCTTGCACGGAATTGCATAAAAGTTGGTGTAAAGTTTGGAAAAGTTGCTATCTACTTATCTGGCCAAGTTTGGTCGAAATATATTCAATAGAAACGGAGAAATTAATAGTTTTAGTTTTGCTGGAGAGAGGACTTCAATCATATATATACACGTCTATCGTCGTGTACGATTATTGATAAGTCCTAGAAATCTCTTGAAAAAATTCTGGAGTATTAAGTACAAACTCTATTCTGAATTTACAATTGACCACACAAGCCTGAAGAGTTCTTGTACATGTAATTCGGCTGGACTAAGTGGATGAAAGGTCGGTCCCCCTTTCTTGCCCTTTACATATTTTAACTGTAAAAAGTTCATTAATTTAATAATGTAATAATATTTACTTTACCATCTTGGTCACCCCACATCCAGTCTGGACCACGAGTCACTTTTGCTCCAACAAAAGTTCCTTTTGCCTCAATTCTTGGCAATCCCTGACGTTTGGGTACATCCACGCTAAAAGTTGACATGAAATACAGAATAAAATTATTAGTCGCGTATCTGGAAAGTTGTCACACTATTCGCATTGAAAATATCGGTAACCGGCCTTTACAGTGGTAAATTGAAGACGTTAGAGAGAAATCGTACACTTCCCCACACGAGTAGAACCAACAATAAGAGTTCTTGTTTAAATTTTCGGTGATTGGAGATCACCTTCGTCAGAAAAGAATCACCACACTCACAAGTTTACATCACGATAACAAAAAAACGAGTCCATTTACATTTCGAAATTCGTGCACGTGAGCTAGTTCGTGGCGACCATTTATCAACGGTCGCCATGATCTAGCTCACGTGTGCAAATTTTGAAATGCAAATGGACTCGTTTTTTCGTTATCATGATGTAAACTTGTGTGTGGTGATTCGTTTTCTGAAGAAGGTGATCGCTAATCACAGAAAATTTACACAAGACCTCTTATTGTTGGTTCTACACGTGTGGGGAAGTGTATTATTTCCCTCTGAAGAACTATTCACATTTAACGCAAGACAAGAGGTTCAACAATCGAGATGAGATTGAGCATAGGGCAAGTCTTCGTTACCCCTCTGGTGAAAATAATGCTGCGGCATTTGTCACCTAGTCTGGGAAAACAACAATTTTTAAAGCTGCTGCTGCACTTCTTCTGCAGCAGGTGACGAAGACAAAGATCACGGTAATGCTTTTTTGCGGATCCAGGAACATGTTGATAATGTGGCTATGCACCCTGGTGTAGGGTGACTAGAGTGTCATGGCGGGGTGAAGTGTAGCCTGCTTTGATAGTAAGATGGCTTCGTTTCTTGTGCTCGGTTGTGATTATGGTAATGTTTTAAAAATATCATAGGTGTCCTCAGCAAAATATTACAGTCAACCTACATCAGGAACATGCAGTTGCATTGTCGACATGCGTCCCGGATTCAAGAAAAGAACATTGCTGTGATCTTCATTGTCGAGGAAGAAGTGCATCAGCAGCTTACAAGTTTCAAAACGCAGTGTTTTCATGAACTCGGTGGTCGACATGAATCAACCCCAGTGAAATCATCTCCAATCCCAATGTTGTGTTTTCCTCCCTTCTTTCTTTTCGTTTTTAACTTACCCAGGAGACTTCGTAGTATCTATCCTCTTGAATGGGTGACTCAGGTCATGTTTTCCATTCATGTAACACGTGTTACATAAATCGTAGTCGTTGCACGTCAGACATTTCCATCTCACGCCAAGAATTCCATTCTCTAGGCAACTATCGCAAATAATGTGCGAGTGTCGAACACCTAACAAACAAAAGGAGACCATATTTTAAGTCTTGTGCAAGCAATGGAACTCTTGAAATGAATATTTCTATACCATTGTATCACACTAATCTTTTAACCACTCACAGTTCCAAAATGAACAATTGAAAGCAGCACTTTACACAATTTGAACAAAGAAGTGATAATTTCTGAAGGGCAAATTAAATAAACGATTTATTGGCCAGCATGCGAGGTCGACATACTCGACTGCATTTAGAATTTGTTTGTCTGTTTAAGGTTTGCAATTTTTCCCCGATTTGACTGAAATTTGATGACAATAGACAGGGGAGTTTTCGGTCATGAAATTCATGATTTCGACGATGAAATTCTTGTTAGGGTTTTTCTTGGCGTTTTTTGTCAGATTGACGTCATAATTCCTCCTTGCCTCCCTTGTAAGGGTATTAACTTTGTTTCTGAGGTCAGTGTATTCAGCAAAATTGCTAGGAGTCGGCCTTCTCCTGACCCTTGTCCAGGCCCTTCGCTTCTTCTTCACAGCAGTGGAAACAGCTGGTGAAAAAATCCAGGATGGAAATTGTTTTCTTCTTGGCTTCATAACAGGTACAAATGTGTTACAAACACTGTCAAGGAGACAAAGAGATTACACTAATTCTTGTCTCGTCTCGGTCGACTTCTTTCTTTTAAGTAGTTACTTTGCCTACTTGGTTTCTGTCGTTTCCTTTCCATTGAGTGAGAACAATGTCGTAAAATGTTGTAATACACATAATTCAGGTGTGTAGTAATGCTTACTTTGTCTACTTGGTTTCTGTCATTACTTTTCCATTTAGTTAGCACAGAGTCCTAAAAATTGGGACCTCATTGCCCTCAAAAAAGCTCATAATTCCAAAAGCCAAAACTGCTGGGTAACAAACAGTTATTTAAGTTGTTGTTGGGTTGAAATGTTTGAGTGCCAGTGTCCTCTAAGGAAAAATATTAATACTAAACTTAAATTTCAATTCCTTTGTTCAAATTCTGTTGGAATTGCTCGCCCTCTACGCAATCCTACTTCTTGCAATGGGCACTGCCACTCATTGCACAAAATGGCTTCATGCAGGCAGCAGTGTAATTACTGGACCTCTTTGTCAGATGAATGGACACACTGATAATGAGTTGCAAAAGAATAAATGCAGTTTTGGCTGCCAACCGTGTGGTTTGACTTCTATGTAAAGGAAAGTATTGGTATACACCTTACACTGTGAAATGCTATACGCAAGTGACATAACTAATGGGGGGGGGGGGCAAAAAGGCGATTCGCCCCCTCTGTGAGGATTTGAAAGCTTATTCGACAAATTGGCCAAGTCGCTGCATTTTGAGGTTAAAGACGCAACTTTCATCTTAGCTAATTTGTATTTCTACTGTTTCTCCTTTAAATCACTAAAGTAACCAGGTAACAAATGGAGAAAGACGAAAATCAGTAAAGATAAACAGTAAGAATTACTAATTCCATATTTGCTTAAAATTCCCAAAATTTCTAACAAAGTATCAGTGTTTAAAAAATAAGTATTTAGTGTGAAAAACTGAAAGATTTAGGCCATTTAAAAAAAGAAAGTTGTTTCTCGGGCGAAACTGAAAAAAAAAGGTCCGTGCGGCGGCTTTTAGGCGGTGGGGCGATGCCGGAGAAACAACATTTTTTTTTAAATGGCCTTACATTACAGAATTTATTAATACGTATCATGCAGTCAGCAAAACTGGTTTTATGAAAATGTTTCCAACCGCACTTTACAAGGCCAGAAAATTCCGGAAAATAGCAAAAATGCATCAGCTTCCGGGGCTCTTATTTGGTTCTCCCTCCACACCATTCGGCTAAATGCCTAGTGTTGCCCCCTCAGTACAAAACCCTAGTTACGCCACTGCTATACGCAAAGATATACGTGTAGATTCAACTATTTTTAGCTCGCTGTTGGCCAGTAGATTAAAATTGTTTAGTTGCCCTACTGGGAATTGAGAAACTTCACTAGAAATACTGTAACTTTCAATGGTAAGCAAATTTAAAGCCGCCTTCAAACATCTGAAAGTCACTGAAGGGAATGTATCTAAGGCAATGTTACTGAATAGAAACATTACTGAAAATAATGCATAATTTGCTAGTGTTATTGAATGAAAACGTTGATGGAAATAATACTGGAAATTCTTTGCGTGCTGAATCTGGTGGCAGAAGTGTCTAACCTAAACCAGGAATAAAGGAAGTGTCTCAAAAGTGTTGTTGCCATCGTGCCAGGTATTTTTCCTTACGTCCAGGCAGAATACCTAACCCAGGAATAAAGG
>JAHWFP010225415.1:0-14415 GCA_023313725.1 Lithobius niger
AGACACACTCCCTCATCTTCCACCAAGAAGTCTTGGAGATCTTCAAAATTTGTTGGGAGCACAACATTTATTAATGAAGACAGCAGTTTGCTGTTGAAAATTTGCAAGACTGTGTAATATCATGGTATTTGTTGTGAAACTGAGCGAACACGTACTTCGTTGGAGTTTTGGATTTGTTTTGATTTCACAGTATGAGCGGTAACGATCTTTTTCGACTCACTTGCACATTAGCGGCTGTGCCTTCTGCAGCGTGCTTGGATTTGTTTGTAGACGGGGATGATGACCACTGGGGTGTGCTTGCTTACTTTGCTTGGTGTCCACGGGCACCCCTCACAAAGCTTGCACTGCTTGTTGGACTAAGTTTTTTTTTTCATTTAGTAGCTGGCCACTGTATTATCCAGTGGGCTGAAAAAGCTTAATAAGCTAGCGATGGAGGATGTGACCTCATCTACTTGGCGGTCCCACACTTGTGTGTATCTAAATTTGTTTTAATTAATTTTTGCAGTTTGCCAACGTAAAATGACAAACTTTATTTTCTTTACTTTTCAGTAATTTTCCTTCACGCATCTATGCGTCTGCGAAGTATCAAAAATAAACTGACTAACAAGATTGAGCAGGTTGGCTTGAAGAGGACACCTATGGGCGTTCTGCTAGAAGCTCTAGGACAGGAGCAAGAATTTTGTTCGTAAGTGTGTTAATGCGCAGGTGAAGTTCTCCACCATTGAAGACACATTACTTCATTCACAGTTTGTATTTACTGCAGTTGTTAATAGTTCGGATCTTTGGCATGCATTTTCCAGTAAATTTGCCTTTTGTTTTCTTCCCACATTTTTACTTTTTAATTTTTTTTTGTCGCATTCACCAAATCTTGCTATGAACCTAGGCCTATTTTCGAAGTGTTTTGTGAATATAAACTAATTACTGTACTCCAGTTCTTACATTCAATGTCACACAAAGATTTAATGCAGCTATATTTAATCAAGGGTAACATATCTTACTTTTGATTTAATAAATAATAAGGCTGACAGAATGTCATTTAGCTAAAGCACGGGTTTAAGGCCATATCTTATTTCAGACCGTATATTTTTTTATTCTTTGTTTTTTTTTAATGTTATTTATTATTTAAAAAAGTGCTTTTGTTTCGTTATTAATTAATTACTCTTTAAGTCATCTGGAGCAAAATAATGTTGTATAGATGAAGAGACTCAGTTTTAAAACTGCAGACATATTACAAGTGGGAATCATTTAGTAAGGAGAGGGAGAAATGCAAGAATTTGAACTTGGAAACCTCCAATCATGGCGGGAAGCAAGATAGTTCGGATTAAGTTAAACTTACGAAAACTATTGTGGTCTTGTGGTAACTTAAAAACTTTATTGAAACAAACTATTTGGAAAATGAGCTTCAACATCCAGTACGGCCAATAAGCAAGACTAACAAATGGTATGTCTAAATCTTAATTCACTGACGCCATGCAAAGTTAATTGTTTGGTGTACAGGCGCTTGCGGATTCCTTAAATGATAGTGGCTCAAAATTTTTTTATCCGAATCTTGGACCACCTGTTAAAAATCATATTTTGCAAAATTTTGACTACTTTTGACATTGCAGTACATCATTTTAAACCGGCTCGAAACAAGGTAACCGTACCAATGATACTATTTCAAGCCTCTAGCTCAAACCACTAAAAAGTTATTTAGGAAAAACTAAAAAATAAAACATTGAATATAGATGACGTAAATAACATTAGCATAATATTATATTTTTTTCAACTGTCTACATACTCTTTCAGCTTTGAACTAAGTACAGCCAAAGAAATGTCAGTTAAATAAAATAAAAAATAAAATAAAATGCCTGGTTGCCGGCTGTTTTAATTTGCAACCTTGCCCGTAAACTATAGAATTTTTTTTGAGTGGCCTAAGGTTGAACAGATAGGTGATTGCCTCCACTTTATTGCAATATTTTACAGCTCTGTTTTGGTGCCGTAGTCATGATCTGACGTTTCCTTGTACATTCTTGCGGAGGAAAAGGAAGAAAAAATGCTGGTAATAAATCCGATTTGACCTACTGCATAAGTATTGTTTACAAACTCACAAAGTTCTTATAGGTAAAGTGATGATGCCAGTATCAAGTATTGCTTGTTTTTAGCCATTCCAGTCTTCCATTTTCCCACAGTTGTATTAAGGCCTTGCAGATTTAAAAAAAAAATGTTTTACTGGCAGAGACCTAAAAAAAATCTTTTGTGGGATGAGGTGTTTATTTTATTATTATTTTTTAACCATGTTTAAACCTCAGGTTGGTTTTTCACTAAATGATAAAAACTTCTGTTAATGTCGGTCTTTAAACTTTTGAGTTGGTATTCGGGCCAATGAAGATGTCTTGTCGAGGCAATTAAAAATGGTGTAGTGAAACACCAGGATCAGTCAAAAATTAAGAAAATGGCATAAATTTGTACAAAGTTTAGAAACTCTTACGATATAATTAATGGGGCACTTTTTGAGTGAAAAACATTTTTTCAGTTGCATGTGGCCCAATTTTATGAACTTATACGTAGTCGTAGCAAATTTGACCAAAAAAAATAGATATCATGTTTTAGAGGACCACCCACATATAAAAAATGGCGTATTTTTTTACTTCGTGGAAATTTTGCATTACTTCGTGTCACTGTTTGTTACGTTCAGTAAATAATCATCTTCTTATTATACTAAAAAAAATCAACTAAAGTGTGCTTTAGAATGCAAAGGAATATTTGAAAAATTGTTTGCATTTTGGCAAAAAGGTTTGCTGAAATTTTGATAAAAAATATTAATAAAATAAAAAACACTTGCCCACTTGATCGATTTTGCTGATAAACTCTCGTAAAACAAGATGCTTTTTTTGCTGTTATATTTTTGACAGATGTTTTACCAACAGTAATTTTTTGGGAATTATGTTCTCCAAAGATTCTCGGGGGTGCCACATATTGCACACATAGAAGAACTGCTTAAAGTTACAGTTTGCATGTTTAGATGAGCAAAGTTGTTTCAAAGGAGCCATTTCGTTTTGCTCTTCCAATTTTGCATCTTAGTTCTGTGGATATCATGAGAAATGTCGTATGTTGAATTAAAACATTAATCTTTTCATTAAATTCATTAATAGAGCATTAAAATGAGAGCTTACGAATAAGTATTTTCAATTTTCTGCTGCCTTATTTACCAATAGTGGCTCAGTTTTGTTATCAACAATCACTTAATAGCTGAAGCTCGTGTAATGCTTGAATTGTTGATGTACACGTATATTTCTATTTGAAAAAACTGTGTGCGTAGTTGGAATTAATTTTTCTTACTATCTGCAAAATACTAACCTCCAGTAGTGCTAAAATCGATTTGATTTGCTTTCCCTACCCAAACTTTTAAACCTCTTTAATAGTTTAAAACCTGCAATGCAATGAGGTTAGCATATCTGCCACTTGGGGCGCATGTGTTGTTGCCTTCAACAATGCAACAGCAGCCACCAATCCTCACTTCGTTTCGGGTACTCAACCAAGTAAGACGTGAATTACGTTGTACTTTCTTTTGCGGCGATCACATTCTTCGTCCTGAACTTGATTAGTTAAGTATGCATGAAGCTTGTATCCAAAACTATGTTGTGAATGATAACCAAACTAAGCTCATGAAATAATTCGCCAACAGCTAAGCATTGAGGCATTCTTAGGAGTAAACAGTTATTTCTTTATTAAAATGTTTCAACTCTGATTCGCTGTGGAGATATGCTATATCTGAAGGGTAGACAGTGGGTTCAAAGCGAATCGGCATCAGCACTGCAAAATTTAAAATTAAGTTAGTTCCAATTTGCATTTCCAACAAAGGACAAAAATATTTGGCGTGGTCTTGCAATCGAACTATATTATTATTATTTTTTTATTGAAACTAATTACTTGGTTTTCACCAGTAACTTAGTACATGGCTTGAGCCAATTTGGAAATAGGCTTGTCACACTTTTCTAAGAAAGAAAAACTTCTGTAACTCGCCGTGTTGTTAAAATGTGGTTTGCAGTTGAGTGTGTGCACGTGTGGTTTCAAAGAGTGTGGCTTGTTGCTTTTCTTGCTCTTAAAAGTGTTACTTGCATTCAGGTTTTCGTAAGCTTTGTGCTTTTGTATACAGTAAAAGGTGTTTCACTGCTTGATGTTTGGTTCCAATATTTTATGCAGTTGTGACACGAAGCAGTATACAGTAGAGGCTAGTGACTATTATTCTGCTGCGTTTTTCATTTGACTGTTTTATTGCATTTCATAAGACAACTGTGAAGTTTTAATATTCATTTCAAGCGCTGCTTGCTTGCCTTTTATTAAAAGACTTAGACAAAAAGAAAGCAGGAAGTCGGTATCCTTTATGTTGTTATGTGCGTGCTAAGGTTGTTGTTGATTATAATTAGATGCACACTTCTGAAACAGCTAAGTAAAAAGTGACATTGGAAACTCCCATTTCTCATCACCTACTTAAAGTTTCATGGGATTGGCACCGAACTGCATTGTTACTCAGCCATGTACTACTTATTTAAGTGACACATTTTCATGACGCGAACATGCAATTAATTTGTATTGAATGTGTTCTGAGAATCCAGATTTCGGCATGAACGTAACTTACTTACATTGCACAGCATTTGCTGACTGAGGTTAAACCAAAATTCCAAAAGGGTGTACGTGAGGCATCTGCTTACATGATTGACTGAATGGATAAAGTTTTAAATTTATGCTGATAGGTGGCAGCCTTCGTGTACATATGCATCACATTGAAGGACACAGCGAGTGACAGTGCATTGTCCAAATATTGTCTGCCATCAAGTCTTTGATCTAGGTACCAAATCAGACTTGTGAATCAGTTCACATGATAATTAAAGCATTCTGCTTTTTTGCGCAAACGTATAGATGCAAGCAGGTATATTAAAGTTCCATTCATGCAATACCCATAGTACGACTTTCTGTACAAATGCGATTGTTACATCGTTTTGTAACTACATTATTTGAAAGTCACCGGTTTTAAAGAATTTGAAGTAATGCAGCACGATGAGATTAAACGTGTAGTCATGTAGAGCAGCGGCTGTGTTAAATGAGTGAACGAACTAGGGATTGGTCGATTTTGGGTAATGAAGTATACTATTTTTTAGTTTTCTACCAAAACCTCAGGTCTGTTTTAGTATTGCAGTAAAGCTCTACAGTTATTATTCACACAAAAAAAGTTACGAGTTTGAACCCCCACCCCTTCCCCGTGTCGTTTTATGTCAGCATTACCGTATTCATTACAGCCATGTGTTGACTACCTAACCTACATTTAGCTATTAATGGACCCTGCCATCATTATCGACTTTCAAAACCGAGATTTTGTTATGGATTTGGTGGGGGGGTGGGATGTGACCAATGACTTTGTTGTGTTGCATGTAGAAGCATTATTTTTATTTTGTTTTTGCTGCAAAATATCACTTTTCACTAAACTGTTAATGCGATTATTTATTTTTGTATGGAAAGATTTACCAAAAAATGGGAACCATGGTCCGTTTACCGAAACCGACCCATCCCTAAAACATTGTTCTATTTCTGCAGGACATTGAAGTAGTTGTTGAGGAATAGTGTTGTCTGTAAGGTGTAATCGTTCACTGTTTGAAAGTGTAACAGTGGCATTTGTAAATAAGTAAATGTTCTTTCTTGTACATAAAAAGAAAAGTTAGATGCCACGTATAGACTTGGCAAGACTCTACAGGCACCATATCCCGACGTAAAGGTCGCAGTGTTGTAAAAATGTTGTTGTACATGTGTTGCTTTAACATTTTTTAAAATGTCAATGCCATAACTTGTTGTTTCTCTATTTAAACAATTTATATAGTAATTAGTTCCTGTAAGAACTATTTACAAAAAAACAAACATGTTTTGCACATGAAATTCCCCTATGTGTAGGCTTGTTGCTGCTTTCTTATAGAGATGATTTTTTTGGTAGAAGAGCTGTTTAATATGCGAGAATCAACATAATTACTATAAATTAATGTTCATTACTCTCAACTACCATCACATTCCTCTAGCTTTGCCCTACACTGTTAATTAGATTTGGACTAGATCCTGGAATAGTTTTACTAATTACGTTGTGTTACTAATCTTTAAACAGAAATCGAATTCTGACAGCCGTAAGCGACTTGAAGAAGACCTTGCAATAAGCCGTCAGCCTGACTTTTGTGCGGGTTGTTGTTCAGTTGGAATTTTAATTCTTCCGTGTCTTTTTTTTTTTTTATTAGAAGACGTAATCATGTTTGAAAATTTGAACCTCTTATTATGAATACCATGTGTATTGCACGGGTTTCTGTTTTTCTCCTGGGTTGTGTTTGTATTTCAACCGTGTATCCCATGGAATTGATATTCCTGTTATTTTGTTTACGTATAAATAAAATTTTACAAAACCTGGATGTTTCTTTGTGACTTAAATACATACCGTAGTGAACAAACATATGGGCTACCCAATAGCGACGCTGCAGGAGGACAAGGATGGGCCTTGTTCCCCACCCCACCTGCATCGTTCAACGTTTACGCAGTTGGCCTCCTAGAAATTTTAAAGCATGTACGATATTTCTGCCCAGTTACTGAAGCAAGCTAATACATTCAGGACGAATTGACAAAGGCAACAAATTCGTAATTTTGCATTATTATCCCAGAGTAGGACCCTAATCAAAGGTTTTGTAATGCTAGAACAGGACCCATTTCTCTAAAATCTGCATTTACAAATGAAAACCCAAACAAGTAAAATACAGAAATCCAAGTTGGTTTATATTAATAAATAGCGGCTCAAATAGCGGCTCGAATATGTGAAAATTGCATAATTAATTACTTTTACGCGGTGGTGAATCTAGGTTGTAAAATGAGTGGTGATTATTCGGAGTAGGAAGTGTATCTTTGACAACATAACGCTTCTGTTTACTCAACTTATCTCGCAATGCAGCTACCCACGTACCAAGTTATAATGTTACCCAGTCACGCCCTTCTAGCCACCTAGTATCGCCACTAGGTTGTAAAAATCCGATTAATTGACTAAACATTTACCGTCAGGTTAAATAAAAGCGACTAACAATTAATCTCTCCCACCCACCCCCACCCCAAAAAAGTTATTTTTGTTTGTTTTTGTTTTTCTCAGTTTAATTGTTTTGGGTCCAATGCCCTTTCTATTGTTCCGTCCGAAAACTCACTTGATGCTGGGCCCCATTGCATTCAAGGGTCACGTTTTACGAACAAACGAGTCGGAGATAATGATGCTGAACAAGTTTCGAAACAGACGTTGAAACGTAGAAGATTATGCGAGGAATAATTGCAGCGGCATAGAAGTTCAAGACATCATTCATTGCAGGCAAGAAAACTGGGATTCCCAGCTTTCGAACGCGACCAAGAAAGCGGCAGATTTTACTGGAACTCGGATGGCGTGTATTAAATTTAGTTGTTGTAGGTTTATAAACTGCCGCAACTTGGAAAATAATAAGTGTAAAACATAATTAACGCCACAAATACGAATCTGTTCTTCCTAGGGTTTGCAGTACCTTGCATACATTGTAAATCAGACATCATCTGGAAGGTCAAAGTGGTCACCGATAGCTTAAGAGATTGGGTACGGAATGCGTTCTTTTTCGAGTGTGAGTTTGCAATGTGAAAGTCAGTGTTCCTATTGCTTTTAGAAACTGGTTTCAAACTTAAATTTATTCGATATTAAAAGGAGGCTCGGTTTGTATTAAACGAAAATTACTAAACGTTTAATCGTCATGAAGACGATTACCGTTTAAATGATTAATCGGCACAACCCTACCACTAGGGCCACGTTTCCCACTCGGTGAGGCGCGCCTTCCCAGGAAGGCACGGACTAACTACGGGGCGAGGCGCGAGTCTCTGACGGTGCCATATGTAGAAATCAGTGATGAAATTTATATATATATATATATATATGTATATATCGCAAAGGAAGTTATATTTGTAAGGCCAAAATTCCACAGAGAATTTTTTTCCCGTAAAATCACCAATTAAATGCCCATGAGTGTTGAAATTGTTTCAATTATTAGTTTATTAGGTTATTTAGTTTGCTTTATGTATGAAGCTTTTAGTTTAATTTGGTGCAGAAAAAAATATGATTTAAGGGGATGAAACATTGATTTCTTTGAATGTATAAAGCTTTTAGTCAATAGCAGAATAATTACGATCTAAAATTCTTTAAGGTCATAAATTGTGTAATTATCTTAATAAGCCCCTCCCGGAGAGGGGGAGCACCATTGTATGCTAGTTCCGATATGGAGTAATGCTCTAGAAAAGATTAGGAACCTCTGTTCTAGGGGTACCATTGCGACTACTGGCAGTAACACACGGCACTATTCAGTAAATGAGTCTTAGATTTAAAAAAAAAAATTCTACAGGTCTTTATAGAGAATTGTGTGAATGTACATTTTAAAATTGATTAAAATTAGTTTTGTATAAGCCGTACGAAAATATCCACTACCTGTAAACTTTTGTATTCAGTTCCTGGATGCCGTTACCCTGGAGGATTTAAAACTGTTTAGCTACGCCCAGCTCGGCAACCAATCTGAGCATGCGCAAGCACAGTAAATGGTGTTATGGCGTTAGCCAGCCATCTCTTTTCCTCCAGCCTCCGGTCTGAACATTTCGCCACTGTTACCCACTCTACTTCACTTGAAGACACCATCCTTCGTTCGAAAGCTCCTTCACTTATTTGCAAAGGATCCTTAGTGTTTCCACCTTCGTTTTCTTCGTCTTGACCCGTCTGTTGGATGATGATCCTTCGTTCCCATCCTTCGTCGAAAGATGATCCCTGCTTTGGCCGTCCCCTCTGCTGAATTTCTTGGCATCATGTCTCCACCATGGTGATCCTTTGTCTTTTTCTACATAGGACTCCATCCCTCCATCGTTATCTCCTTTTCCATGCGGAATTCCTTCGCCGATCGCTCCCTGCCTTGCTGATCCTTCATTTGCATCCTTTGAGTACTTCTGACTCACCTTGTCTGCCCTCTATCTTGACGGCAACCCCCTGCTTCTCCCACTGGCGGTGTCTCCACTTCATTCGGCTTCCTTGGCATCCTTCGTCGAAATCGTCTACCTTGCGCGCCCCATCATAGCTTCTTGGTTCTCTGTCTGTATCAGCAAGTCTTCAACCATCGTTCTTCGGCTACTCCTTCGCCTGATGATCCGACGGCCTCGGAGATCATCCACCTTGCCTTTTTCACCCTTCGAAGCTGTTACTTCACTTTCAAGGAAAGATGATCCTTCGCCCTGATGCATCCTTCGCTGGCCTCTCTCGCAGTTTATTGTTCCTTCGTTAAAAGATATCAACCTTCTGTGCGTTCTGGACCACCCTCACCTCACCCCGGTCAACCTATCTCTGCTTAATCTTCTCGGCCATGGTGGAAACCCTTCCTTTAACCTCTCCTTGGGGATCATCGCTGATCCTTCGTCGAAGATATGCTCTGTGCGCAATTTTGTGTCCTTCCGGTCTTCTTCCATCTACGCCCCATCACCCCCCCCCCCCCCTCCTTGCCTCTACCGTGAAGATGTTGGGCTCGGGGATTATCGGCTTCCATTCAACCTTCTCCTCCATGGAGTTGATCCTTTGCCTTCATCCTTCGCCGACAGTTTATCCTTCGCCTCGAAAGATCCTCCTGTCGGACCTTCCTTCGTTAGCTTCTGCCTTACCAAGCCAGTGACACCTCTTTCCACTCGCCTCTATGGCCTTAATTGTTTTGTACCATCTGTGCACATCACTTCACAACTTCCGTCACACCGGCCAACCTTGTATTTCTAACCCCTTCTCTGGCAATCTCATCTGTTGTTTTACTGACCTTCATGTTCAATACGCTGTTCTATCTCTCATAGGATCTTAATCTTTCGAAAAACTTCGTTGAAGTTTGTACTGTGGAACATGATGAAATTCCGCAAAAGTCAATTCACAGAAAAATCACGCACATTTCCACAAACTAGACACTTACTCCTAGGTCCAGCAAATTTTCAACAACTAACTGTTGTCATCATCATACTGTGAGGCAGTATATATTGGCGAGACCAGAAAAGGAGTACGAGTGAGACTGGAACAACACGTGGCAAATGTAAGAAATAAAGAAGGAGGACAACGGAATAGCAGTGCATTGCATGGAGACACGTCACACAATAGATTGGGAAAAAACCAGGACGCTTTTGAGCTCACAACTCAGCAAGAGATAAACATCTTAGGTGCCTGGAATCAGTAGCAATTAAACAACATGAATTGCATAAAAAGCCACTCAAGAACATTCAAGGACCATCAAATCCTAACGTGGGCCACCTGGTTAGAACTGGGGAATAGATAGGGACATCGAAGTGATTGGTTGGGGTTAGGCGACTTTCCCAGCATTAGCCATTAAGCGGCCCTTGCCACCCATGCACTAGGGATCAGGAGACGCCTGATATCGCCCCCCCCCCCCACCACCACAAGGATGGGGGTACTGGTTGGGATCGGGGGAGGTGGGTCCCTTCTCCCTGACCACCAGTGGGGCCGCACAAAGTGCTACCAAGTTTTCGGACTTTGGTACCGGGCATTGATCTGCGCCACAGTCGCCGGGTCCAGCTTCCGAGGGTTTCCACAGCCAAGCCCCTTCAGCAGGTTCGGCCGCTTCAACGATCACGATCAGACACTCTACCAGCTACCCCTCTAGCAGCGGGGTCCTCCTCAAACCACCTTGCCCGTGCGAGTCCATCCTACAAGTGCTAAAGCCTTGGCAAAACTTCAGCCCCGCACTACCAATTAAGGAGTTTGGTGCACCATTGCTCCTCAGAGATTACCATGATTTTGGTTCCCACACCCAGGGTTTGGTGGCCCTGACCGATTCGAGAACAATTGCTCATCCTCGTGGCCTCGGCATTGCCCCCACTTAAGGGTAGCAGTTTTGGTCGCTACTGCTGGAGCCGCATTCCCTCAGATGCTACCCATGCCTGGGTTGCGCAAGTAACAGACTGGCTTCCGCTGGTCTATGCCTCGCCCCGTCGTGCACCCACCGAAATGAGTACACTACCATCACCGCCTCGGTCTGGCTACCACCCCCGTTGACCACCCATGAGGGGTGTTCACCCGGGCCCCACGCTGAGGTGGAGGTCGGTCAGTTTCTGCCCGGGAGTAGATAGGGACATGTAAGAACTGCGCAGCTGAGCCGCACTACCTTTCATCCCGTACACTCAAATCTCACAAGACCGAGTCACAGGGAAGAGAAACGACAGCCGAAGAAACCCAACCACCATAGTCCACATGGGTTCGTGTCCAAAGACAATTGCCCAAGTGTCAACCGCTCAAAAGCACACCTCTTGACAAAATCAGCTGGGAGGAGAGTATCGAAAAGCAGCCTCTCCAATATTTTTACATAAAGAGTGCCAACAAAGACAGAAGAAACAGAAACACAACACAAGCCACAAAAGTGCAAACGTCACAACAGACATCACCACATCCAGCATCCATATTCCAAGACAGGAGCCATCGCCATAAAGGCGCAGTGCAAGTCCAAATCCATTTTCAGGTATCAGTCCACAAAAGTCCACAGAGGTCCAAAATCTCTAAGCTGAATCACTCAAAGTAAATGTCAGAATGTCTTTAGTCCAAAAGTAGGCGTCAGAAGATCAATTCACACATCACAAGGAGTTCCAAATCATAATCCAGTGTCCGAGTAGACAGCAGAAGATCAGTTCGCACAACAACGCAACACAGTTCACATACCAGATCACAACATAAGGCAGTATCAAAATAGCAGAATTCTGAATCTTCGCATTCCGATAAGAGTGGTCCAGATCAACTCGTTCACCACCATCTACTCAAACTCACACAAAACGGTAATCGAGACCAAAGAAGAAGAACAGTCAAGTATGATGGGCACCCCAGATCCCTACAGTACGGGAAGAGGGTACCGCCCACCCACAGGTCAGAATACAGGGTTAAGAATCTCACGAAGTCCGAATCGCATCACAAAGCCACCCAGTTGAACGGCATTCTTGACGCAATTGTCCAGTTACCAAGGAGGAAGATCAACCAGTTCAAATATCAGAGCCATATTCTCGAAATATGTTGAAATGCAGAAAGAACAAAGAAAGCTTATAAAGAAGACTTACAAGTGAGAGCGCCATGTCCAGAATCACCACACTTAAAACATTTCGTAGCTGTAAGAGTCCTGGGGGTAGCAGTACGTAGAGCCAAATTCCGTCGATTGACAAAGCCAGGAGCCTCGTAACAATAAGAAGAAGAAGATCGCTTTTTCACAAGACCAGAGCTCTTAAAAGGGGAAGAAGCAAGTCTACATTTTCGACAGATCAAGGCACCGAATCCATTTTCTCCACATTTAAAACATAATCGGGAAGACTTCAACCGACCGGAAGACATACGATCGTGCTCCAGAACAACATCCCGTTTGCCAAACACGCAAATCTTTCTCAAGGTGTATTCGAAACAAGCCAAGAGATCGTAAAATTCAGTGAGCCCAGTCGCAGCAAATTCACACCTATCCAGATCAAAGGACACCACATCACATTCTTGCAAAAACAGAGATTCAGCATTACCGAAACTTTCAACTTCATAATCTCAAGGATCATCTTCAGTTCGCTTGAATCAGATGCACAGTTCATCTTGTTCAAACAGGCAAAATCAAAAATCCGCACAGCCGCTTCCTTTAAAAGTTTGGTCGGAAGGGCCGAAGAGCAAAGAGTTTTAAAGTTTCAAAGTAAGGCATTCTCACTTTCCGCATTAGCATCAAGATGTTGAATTAAAATCCTTACAACTGGTCACCTCTTGGTAGTAATTTCAAGTAAAGAGCCAAAAAGTAAGAGGGACATAAACACAGAATCCAATTTAATTAGAAACCATCAAAACATAATCCGTTCAAAATTAAGCCTCCACATCCCGATGGTAGTGCAGACTAATGTCTGCTAAGCAGCTCTACCAGCCCGGTTTGATCAGATGTGGCCTTCATCTTGTGGGACTTTTAGCACACAACCGGAAGAGCCTGGTCTGCGGCCCAGACTCAACCAGAAGTAGGTCCGCCCTGCAATTGCTTCGAGATGGCCCACAGCAGCAGGGAGTAGATAGGGACAGGAAATGAAACATTACACACCACAGGAAAAACCCTGGGTGCAACCGATACCAGCGCAAGCCATTCGGACACAAACACCATCATAACCACAAAATAACCAAGCCACAGGCAAGTTCACAGGCTCAGCAGACCGCGGGGTGACCAGACACCGCCAGCGGAGAGAGCAGCAAACAAACAGGACAAAGCCGGGCCCCCGGAGAGGCCAAGAGGACGCCACAGAGCCGCAAAGCGGGAACTGCAAGGCGCCACAACACAAGCGAGGGTTCACCACACGGCAGGCCAAAGGTCCGAGCACACAGGCGAGCCGCCACCGCACGAGGTCACGTACCGTCAAGACAGGCCAGCCACACCACTGACCCGGCAGACAGGGGGATTCATCAACACCAGACTGACCCAGCCCCAAAGTGCAAACCTGGATTCAGAAGGCGGCATTACTTCCCCTGATCCAGATGAGGTTGGTGTCCACGGAGTCACAGACACCAAAACACCCATCACCATCGCTACAGTACCCGCGAGTTGCCTGCATACGGAAATCCATGTGAAACCAACAGAAGCCGACGCACGGGGCAGAGCCAAGGCGGAGGAAAAGCCAACAGAACTGCCGGATCGCACCTGCAGGAACCCAGTCCTGCGAAAGCAACCCCCGTCACAGTGCCGTGGTCCCAACACCGCCCAGGCAACCACATCCAGCACATCCAACCTCGACGTGCCGGCCCAAGGCGAAGATGCCAAGGGCCATCCACCCAAAGGGAGGTCCCAGAGGGGGCGCCCAGCCAGAGGCGTCAGCACCGAATGGGCACATCCCAAGACCCAGGCGAGGTCAGAGCGGCCTAGAGTCCCCACGAGACAAACAACGCCAGCAACATATGGCCCGCAGGGGCAGGGAAGACAACGGGAGTGCAGCGACAGCCCCCAACTCCACCACCAAGGGCAGCCACCGGAAGCGCAAGCGCCTCCCGCAACCACCCCCAGCCCAAAGCCGGGAGTACCTCTCGACGCGCAAGGCGTCAGCCGATTCGTCACAGAGCGAGGTCCCCCGAGACCACCCGTCGTGACACCGAATCAACAGTGTCTCACGGGACGCCACGCACGGCAAACACATGGGACCATATCTTAGTCAGGCCCATCCAGGGTATTCGGCAGACAGGGACTACCCCAGAACGGGCCGCTCAAGCCGGCGTGCCACAACAAGGCCCAGGTCAGTTAACGCCGGAGTAGATAGGGACAGGTAAAAGTTTGTCGTACGCCTACCCACTGGGGGCAAAGTACCAAATCCATTAATCCATTCATGCGCGTCACTAATTAGATGACG
>JAHWFP010225416.1:1929-12153 GCA_023313725.1 Lithobius niger
CCCCCCCCCCCCCCCCCCCCCCCCCCCCCCCATCATGAATTTTTTTTATACTGATGACGACAATCCGCCAGCCCACCCCCGTTGATAAATAATGAACGGTCCCTTAGGCCTAATAAGTTGTTACTTCATCAGAAATGAAACAAGCAAGACATGAAGTTTGAATTGAAGTAGAGTGAAACTTTTAGAAGTAAAAAATTAAATCCGAATTAGCTCTTCTTTATAGGTGAAAGAGACTTTCCGAAAACTGTTCAAATTCCCTGACTTCCAGTACATATTTATCAAATTCCTTAATTTTTCCCTGAATTTTCAAAAGTTGATAAATCCTCTGAATTTTCCTGGTTTTCCGGTTCTCCAGGTAGAACGCCACTCCGTACAATTTGTGGGCGGGAGTGAGAAAGGGTTATGCTAAGTGTTACACTAGCATTACAGAGGTGTCTAAATTGCCAGGATAAAAGGCTACGTTATTTTTTAATATTCCATTACTTCTAGTCAAAGTCGTACTATATTTCAATGGCGACGGCGTCACAGTCATCGGCGGCCATATCGGAGGACTGATTGCAGAGGGCAGCTGAGAAAGCTGATCTGATGTGTTGTACTGGAAAAGGGTCCATAAAAAGTCTCTGCCAGCCACTGCAGGCCGGAGTAGTGTTAGAGACTAGACACTACACCTTAAGCAGCTATTCTGCTTTATTCTGGACAATATCTTGCCCTACTGTGAACGGACGTTTCCCGGTTCGATTCACCTGGTTTGCCTCTTCCTTTACGTTCTTTTACGTCGTCTGCACTAGTATAAATTTGTTTCAGGTTACTTAAGCTCCAAACACCGGTAAAACAAATACATTCGGTTACCGTGCACGTAAAAACAAATCCCAGTTACTACACTTGAGAGAAGCTAATTCTTTACCGTCACTCCCTTATCACTAGCATTGATAACGGTGATGGCAATTCAGCCAATCATCGACTCACTTAATAAAATGCGCTCAACTCCGTTTTGTCGCTATCGCCATCCATCGCCCACCCCCACCATCCTACTAACTTAACCCTCAACCCCCGGCCGCTTTTTTTTTCTTTTCGTAAACATTTCAGATAGCAAAGTTGGCTCTCGCTATGAAACTTCATTACTTAGCACCCATTAGTTGTGATTCTGTGTAAATTAACTTCATTTGATTGTCTGTTGTTGTTGTTGTAGTTAGGTTAGGTTAGTTTACGTCTGGTTAGATTAGGTAACTTAAGTTCGATTAAACGGATATTTTCTGTGTTTTCAGCTGGGTTGCATGGGGTGCTACGTAGCGGATTTTGCTGAACTTTTTACGAAAAAAATTATGCCTCCCCGCCCCGGAAAAAAAACAATCATGATTTCTAAATGAACATGTGCACATATACACATTTTTTTTGGATGTGGAGGGGGAGTGAGGAGGTTTGAGGGATTGGGGGGTTTCCGTAAGCTTTAGTGTTGTTATTTTTTTTTTTGCAAGAATTTTCGAAACTTCGATGTATAAAACGATGTAGCAAAAACTACGTCTGGTGACATTCCTACACAAATTAATTTTTGTCAGGTGGGCCACTGCTCTCTATTTTACCACAATTTATGCTTTTGTCCGACATTATTATTTTTCCCCCAAGTACCTGAAATATGTCCAACTATCATATGCTTCAGGATATTAAACACTTATGCTATGGCGTCGCGTTACAATGCTTTACGTCCTCGACAATTGAATTGATGTGATGTTTGTTACCTAAGTTGGCGCGACACACTAGCGTGTGTCTACTAGATAAGAACAACTTATTTGTACTAATTTATTATGGAATAAAAATTGTGAAATAATTTCCTTAAACATGGTGTTATCTGTAAAATATAGCCTAGACAAGATAACACCATTTTTAAGGAAATTATTTCACAATTTTTATTCGGCAATAAATTAGTACAAGTTGTTGTTTTACTAACTACATTAGTCTTTGAATTTCGATTTGGAGTAATAATCGGGAAACGATTATAAGCGAGAAGCTGGAATATATCACAAGCTGTTTATTGCAACCTAGGCTGCAGTTTTTGCTTCTGGGCAGGCGATACTGGACAGGTCCTGCTGAGACAGTGCGTCGTATACACGCTCAACAGAAATGGTTTTTTCATCGTTTATACACTAGCAGAACTTAATTTATAAAAATTCATTCTGGGTAAATTAAGTTCTGCTATACTTTGTTCCACATTATGTTTTCAGAAAACTGACTGTATGACGGCACGTTTTCTTCCACTATACAAGTGCAAAAAACCCATAAACATCCCATTCGTAAACTCTATCAGTAAATTTGGAGTCTCCAAGTGTGACATCCACATGTTTTTGCATTCTTAGTGTAAGGAAACGAGCCGTCATCCAGTCAGTTTTCTGAAAACATAATGTGGAACAAACTATAGTATATAAACGATGAAAAAACCATTTCTGTTGAGCCGACGCACTGTCTCAGCAGGACCTGTCCAGTATCGCACGCCCAGAAGCTAAAACTGCAACCTAGGTTGCAATAAACAGCTTGCGATGTATTCCAGCATATTTACGCTGAAAAAGTCGTGAATTTCACGTACTTTTAGGCCTAAGAATTTCATCTACATTATGTAAGGTAAATCATACGGCTCGTCTGCTTTTATTTAGTGGCGGGGGAGAAGCGGTTGATGGGATGGACTGAAATTCGAACTTCATCGCAAACTTACGGAGCAAGAGCCGTTTCTTTTCATCATCCGCAGTGATGCCACATTTTCAAAACTTTTCATCCGAGTAAATTGCGTCCATTATTTGAACCCATGTACATGGCACCGCTAGCTTTCGAAAACTGGGAGAAGAGTTGGGGGGAGAGACGATGCCGACAACACTAACAATGGTTATAACAACACTTTCGTACTTACGCATCCGATCTCCCACGCCATTCCCGTTACACCCCCAGGCTGTTAACCAGAAAAGGTATGCAGTTCGGTATGCAGCCATTCGTCAAATTTCATGGTGGAAGCCTTCCCGCTATCTCTCTGTATCGGTGAATAATCACCCTAGTAGCATGCAGGTCAAGCCCCGCCCATTCCCCGAAGTTGACTGGGATAGCAAAAACTGAAAAACGTTTGGATCGCTTTGGACAAATAGAAATAGAAATATCTTTATTGGGGGTATGGCCTAGAGCCATGCGCCCACCCTAACCTAGACAACCTAGTGGACAACCTATTGGTACAAGTAATGACGGACCTAGAACGTGAGACGTGTTAGCAATAAAGAGGTTCAGCGCGAGTTCCAGTGATTATAATAGGGATTATTAAAAAAAACGGATTGTTCTACGATACGACTTCTGCCTGGTTTCACCCCCGTTCATTATGTGTAGAAGTCTGTATCCATGCGACGCGTGAGCGACGGACGACAAGCCTGTGTGATGGTGACATCTCACTTAGACACCAAACAACGCCAAGGACCGGAACCAAGGAACCCTAAGAGCAGAACCAAAGGCAAATACTGTTTAAATGTATAATTACAGGCACTGTTCACACTTATTTTATTTATGGCAAATTCGGTATGGTAGATCACGTGTATTTTGCATGTTCGACCGAGTTAAGTTTCTTCAAAATTATTGCGCACACTGGCTAGCAAACTCTGATTTTCGTTCGCTTTGCTCAATCAATCAGCGCATTCATTTACTGAAATCCACCCCCCCCCCCTCACTGCCAATGATCCCCACTCTCTTATCCCCTCTTTCCATTAAATTCTTCCATGGCTAGTGATCCCCACTTTCTAATGATCACTTCTATTATATTCTACCAGCCTTGTTAATGTTGGCAGAAATAAATATGGCTCAAGGCGGTGTCGAAGCTACCCCCTTCGAGAAACATGCTGTCCTGAAAAGTTTCCCCCAATGCTTTCCCTCTACCAGGCGCGCTAGTCGGTGCTGGTCGGTGCCTGACCTATTGCATAATTATATACACAGATCTTGAATCCCAAGTGACCTTCGAGCACTGAGTTGAGCAGATCCACCCAGGTTTCAATTCATTCACTGTAACTTTACGAAGTTGGAGAGCCCTGCAATAGGACTTTTGACTGTGCACTTCCTTGAATTTGTGCTTAATTCTCATTATTATTTCGTATAATGAGGTGGATGGATTACCCTGTGAGAGCTGTGGCAGAGACAGCTACGACCCCTTTTGAGTTACTGAAAAAGTTTTGGTCAACTTAAGCATCTTACAACCTTATTCTCTCATGGTGTGTAGGCTCATTCTCCTGCCAGGAGCGCCCGAAGGAACCCGTTGGGTTTGACGGAATGTCCGTGATACTATACCGGAAGTTCCATGTCTCGTTTTGGGTCGCTAGCCCATGCAGCCAATTTTGGAACCGGCTGGTTGTAGCATTTTCTGTGATTACCCACGTTAGAGAAACACTGAATAGGTTTTATACACTAAATACGTGGAAAAATTACAAATAAAAATGCTACGAACAATCCAGCCATTCGGCACCGCGTGCAGCAATAGCATTCCACGAGTGTGAAGCGGTGAAGCAAATGGATTCTTCAAGCCACGGTTGATTTTGGGGTAAAAATCCCTTGTTCCTCCTCCTGACTCATGCGCGTACCAGGAAGTTGACGCCTTTTAGCATTGCTTTGCTAAAATAAGTTTCAGGGGATGTTGATTTAATCAACTGGCCTGGATCCAGGAAACGAAACCCACAGCTTCTCTCCTAGACAACCTTGTGACAAAGGATGGATATCCGACCTTCCAGTCAGAGCTCCCACAGCAACTAGCCCGAGCCCTTCGATCCGGTCGTCTTTTATACCTGCGAGAACAATGGGCTCTTGCCTTAGGCTACTGGTGAACAGGTGCAATCCGATTCCAAATGAGTGTGCAGTGGACCCGTATTGCCACCTGGCGGCTGGCACCTATTCAACTCCTACGGATGTGTATGTATTTATTAGCTGCTCCTACTGACAAAAAAAAATTACTGCCATACCAAACCCCACAAACAAGCTAGTAAAGAGACCACCATGTAGACAATGGTTCGGGCCTTCCGGACAGTGATCTCAACAGGCTAAAGTATTCGCAAAGTTCCATTCCACCGACTGACACTTCAGACGTAACACGAAAAACTTCCATTGCTGCTCTCAACAGTAGCAACACAGTGTTTATCACTGAGCAACTTATGTGAATTTTTTTATTTCTTTTTTTACAAGTATGCTATCCATTATTATTTGCCGAGCGTGCGAAGTGCTGTTCAATTATTTTGTCCGTGTGCTTGTCTCCTCCGCGTTTACGGTCAAATAATCTGCGGACCACGTCGAACGAAATTCGGCAGGAGTACTGGACAGAAATCAGACCGCGCACATACGTGCGTTTTTACAACTTGGTCAAATTACAAAATGACGGTAGAAAATGGTGTTCAAAAACGGGTTTTGGTAAGTAACTTCTAAACCGTTCATCAGATTCAAAATAAACCCGTTCGAAACATATTCAGAGTTACGTTTCCTACAAGAAGAAACACATGTTCATGTAATCCTATGTGAAAATCCAAAATATGTACCGAAAATGACAACCAACCGTTTCTTGTATCTATAAACCTTTCAATTAAAAAAAAAAAACGATTACAACCTCTCATAATATAGTGTATAATATAGACTACACACTCGCCTCTTTCAGGGCTAAATTTTTCAGCATTATTCTAGTTTAGCCGTTTCCTTTCCGTTTTTCCTATTGGTGATACATACTCCACTTTTCAAGATTTCAGATTCAATATTTCGGGACTGGTATTTCATTTTTATTTTTAACAACACTTCCAGGTTTTCAAGGATTTAGCACGAACCCTGAATTACTTAATCTGTCGGTCTGTACTAAGCACACTAAGCCTATGTTTTTTACGATTTTTCAGCGGTGTCGTTTTCACCAATCTGGCTCATCGTGTTCTAAAGCAAAAAATATGTAAAAACGTGTGAATACAGCAGTACGGTTTCACGTGGACTAAACAGTACAGGAACACTGCAGTATGATTGTGAAACCTTACAGGAAAGTTTATTTGAGTTCCTTCGCTGTTTTCAGTTTGCATCAGTTAAACAGTATATCTAAAACATCAAATGAGTTCGTTTTTCTTTTCTAATCTTTATATTATCTACATAAAGTTACGTTCGTTTATTTTTCAAAGGATGATATCTAGGAACGTTACTGCCACGACAACGGCTATTTTGTTATCGCACTGTTATTCTACTTGGTTACTTCCAGCTGAGAGATTCACTGCCTAATTCACTGCTTCGTTGTTCTTGTTTCTTTGTTCTTTATTACAAAGGATCATTCTTCAGTGTTTATAGTGTCCGCGGCCCATCTTGAGTTCGCCCCAGAACGAATACAGATAATCAATTGTATGTTTTCGATAGCAGACCACCTTGTTGATATTTTAGATGGTTACAAAAACAATGGCGGCCGTCGATTAAAGCCGCTCTCTCCAGGAAGATGTAGCCGCTCATAAAATACCTGCAAGACTCAAGATACGCCACGCGCACAATAGTGTGAATGGGTTTCATTCCACGTTTTTCTATGTTCAGTTCCATGTGCCTTTTAGAGTTTGGCGTCACTAGATACCTTGCACGAAACCCCGAACTTACGTGGGAGAGTGCTGTCGATGCTCTACAAGTTGTGTGTTATGTCCACGTGCACGCAATGGCAAATTTACATGTAAATTTCACTCGCCCAAGCCTTCGAATTTCAGGGTTTAAGGGACTGAGAAGGACGTGCCTATACTTTCCAAACTAGAGCTCAGGAGGATTAGGAACAACACGGAAGCTGAGACAAAACACGTGAAGACAATAAGACGTTGCAAATTCGATGCAATTTTATGAGATGACTTGCCACACTTGAGTCAACGACGGAAAACAACTAAAAAACCATCGGTATACAAACACCATTTACTAATTTTCCTTCGAACTCAACAGAAAGTTCAGCACATTGCATCCGTAAATGTACTGTCTGAAAACGGTTTCCCCATTTTTCGCCTCAAAATCCCGTCCCTTAATAAGAAAGAATTTAGTACAATGAATCAACACTGGTGTAGTAGATCTTGCCTATTCCTGCTTTTCCGAGTCAGGGAATTCCGCCCGGTCCCTTAAAATGATATTACGTTACCCCAAGAAAGAGACTGTAGGCATTTTTTCCCTAGCCTAGTGGTTAACACGTAGAACGATTTCGCTGATGAGCTGGTTATGGCTAAATTTCGGAGATTAGAAAAAAAAAGAAAACTGACCAGTGTTAATCTCCTTACGATTGTCGCATCTTATATTATTGTATTTCACCGACAGTTTTCAGTGTCTTGGCTGTGTTTGCGAGATTTTGAACTTGTGAGAGCGTGTTGATTCAACTAATCGTTATTCAAGGTTCCCATCAATCTGAAGAACCTGGTAAACCTGAAAAGCTCAGGGAATTTATTAGGGAATTCTTTGATTTTTCACAAAAGATTAGCCCGGTTTAATGAATTTTTAAGTGTCAAGTGCAAGGAAACCCTTTCTTGGTTGGCAATTCCATTATGTATAATATTTATTTACTTTTTTTCCCTTCGACTGGAAAACTCGGGCCAAAAAAAAGTAAATAAAGATTACAAATGACGTAATTGGCAACCAAGAGATGTTTTCCCTAGGCATGACACTTAAAAGTTCATCAAATCGGGCTATACTCTTCTGTGCTGAGGGAGCCCTACAAACAAGTAAGTGTCAAAATATGTGGGGGAAAAAATTCAAGCCTAATTTTGTGGTAAATAAGTTGGAAATTGCTGTGTAGACTACTCTGGCAATCCTGGAAAACTCGTGGAAATTTACCGTAAAATCCTCTATTTGTAGCACGGGCTACTGGTTAAAAATCGAGCCCTTTTTTCACGGCTACAATTAGAGACTGGCTACAACTGGAGACTGGCTACTACACAATTTAGACAGGAAATTTACGGTATCAATACATGTATTACATGTGTCTGACATTAAAAACTGTAATGATGCCATACGAATGCTTCTACCATTACTCTTTAATTCGGAGACAGTATCTGTTAATGTGACGGACGTGCACTTTTAAAGATTTATTTTTCAAAATCAAGTCATTTTGGCCCGGCTACAACTATAGAGACCCGGCTACAACTGCAGACCGGCTACTACTAATTCATGTTTGGGAATACACCCGGCAATTACAGAGATCGGCTACAATTGAGGACTAGGCCACAAACAGAAGATTTACGGTATTTCAGTGTTATAGGAGGAATTATTCAGAAGTTTTATAAGGAATTATTCGTACGAATAGATTTTGGTAACACTAGCGGTGAATATGCGTCATTCCTACGCGTAATAAGTTCCGAATTTCCCTTCACAGGCGGGTCTCATCAAATTCGGCAGGTTCCACCGCAGGCACGTGTTGAGATTCCTACGACTTTGTTATCATGCTGAACGTGTGGTCTACTCCAGTTTAATAACAATAACAATGCTTCAATAACACTAGATGTCATTTGTAAACGCTTTCTGGAACGCATAAACTGTCTCCCATGCAACCAACCGTAGATATAAACAGAACTAAACCATGACATTTACAAATATTTTTCAGTCATTGATTGGCGCGGCAACCGATCAGTAAATAAATCGGCACCCTCTGGTGGTCACCTCATGGTCGTCGGTGTCAGTACTAGGCTAGTAAGCTAATGCGGAAATAGGACACTGTGTAATGGTGTTTTGCTACAACCATTCGCTAAACTTATTGCTGCAATTTTTAGGTTATTTAAAAAAAATTGTTTTCAACTTTTATGCATTGCTTGGTATCGCTGTGTAGTTGTCTTGAAACTACAATTAATGGTACAAAAAGACCCCTAATGTCATCAGCGTGTACAGACCTTCGAATGGGCGGGGCAAACTTTCGGTAAAAGACCATGATCAGTTTCAAGAGTAGGTATTTTTAAGGGCGCACTGTGTCATGTAAAATTAGGTCATGTAAAATTCAATTATTGGTATCAAAAATATGCCCATGAACATTTTTTTGTAATTTTACAAAAAAAAAAAAAAATCTAACAAAAACAGCATATTTCTAAAGGGCCAAGGGTAACACGCCCTCTTCCTCTCCGCCACCCCCCACGTACACGCGATGACTGACGCAATGTCTTCAACCAAGACGTCAACCTGAGTATTCACAGCAATTTTAATAAGAGCCGCGCATTCCCGTAACAATTTAAGCTTCAATATATTCAACCTCGAAAGACGAAAATGGACTCGAGAAAGACCCCCTCCATCTAACGGAAGTTTTGCTTTTGAATTGCGTTTGACAATACTGTGTAATAGTGTAGTTCTTTCCTATCTCAGTTCTTTTCTATTTTCTTCTTTTCTGTATTTTCTATTCACTGTTCTTCATACTTCACGATCTTTTGCAACCATGACCTACTTCCGCAACATGATCTCTTCTGATTTTAACTTTCTTCGTTATTGCTAGCAACCAAAAAAGGCCGGAAAATATGTCGTTCTACAACTACCTATAGTTTCTTTTTTATACTCGTCATCACTTGTGTATTCAAATGTCTGAATAGAGCCTAATTTGCCCCTTTAATGAGTCCCTGTCAGAACGAATCTAGCAAACGATGCTAACGATCCCCGTCCAAATCACCTTAACGACTAAAAACGACAGAGCTAATCAAAGGGTGTTAACCAAGATAAGTTTGCCTAGTGCCTATCAGTGAAACGTTCTTGCGGAGGGGGGGGGGGGAACTGAGGTTTTTCGGGATTGGGGATTGTCGGGGAAGGATGGTGATTTACATTTTTGTGATGAAGTTCGAATTTGCTAGTTCTGCTAAAGAGGTCCAGTATCTTGCAGTGTTGAAACGCCGGTTTACACCAAACAAGTTAATTAGAATTCGCTAAGAAATTTTTAAAATGTAAGGGGAAAATAGCAGAGGAAAACAGTAAAAAAAAATAGAAAGCTGGAGGTAAGAGAAAAAGCCAAAGGGAAAAAAAATACCTAAGGAAATAAAAGTCACGGAAAAAGACGGAAAAAAACCCCTAAGACGAAGAACCGCGGGAAAAAGTAATGGAAAAAATTCGAACAAAGAAAACAGCAACATAAATGCACATCATACATGACGAAACGTTATTTTACCGTCACTTTTATTTCTTTCGGGTTTTTACCCCTCCCTACTCCCCCCTCTACCCTCCCTTGGCTTTTCCCTGTGGAAAAATCGTTCAGTTCTTGTTTTTCCTTCCTCAGCTTTTTTT
>JAHWFP010225416.1:12163-38830 GCA_023313725.1 Lithobius niger
GTTTTATGTACACACACAGAAAAAAAAGTTATAAAAAATTAATCAACTTCAGAATAAAAAAAAAGAAAAATAATTGATACAGTATATAAAAACAAATTTTATTCGGTGGAAAAAAGGAAATGTTAAAAAGTAAGACCATGAGTTTTCAATTCCAAACAAAGCATCCGTATACCAGCTGGGAATTAAGACCACTAACAATTCTGCCACTAAAATTATGGCACGCACCAAGGCTGGATGGTCTTACTTGTTTTCTTCGAGCACTGAGTCGTGCCATAATTGTAGTAACAGAATTGTTGGTGGTCTTACATTTCCCAGCTGGTAGAACACATTTTTTGAGTGGACACTCATGGTCTCAGCGACGGTATCAGGACTGAATGGTTTGGGGGGGGGGGGGGGCCCCCGACAGAGGGGACATCTGAAAAAAGAGTGGGCCAAAGACTTATTTTTCAAGGCAGGCACAATTAGGCAGTTTTATTCCATTTAATTCAACCTGAACGTAACGTACGCTTCAATGCAGTCCAATTTGTTTTTGTAAAATTCGTCTCCTAAACACACAAAATAAATTAGGCTACGCATATGGTGTAAAGTTGCTACAAAAATAAATAAATAAATAAAATAAAAAATAATAAATCTTGCAGCAAAACTTGAAATCAAATGATTAAACCGAGCTTTTATTTATTTTTTAAGTTTTGCTGCAAGATTTTTTATTATTTTATTTTTTGGTGGTGACCTGAGTGATCGAGGGGGGGGGGGGGAGGGGCTGCCGGTAGGGAGGCCGTGAAATATTTGGGGAGGGGGGGGGGATCATGGCCCATCCTGGCCTACCCCTAGCGCCGCCACTGCATGGTCTTCACTTTTAAGATTTCCTTCGAAGAAGGTTTTTTTTTTAAAAAAAAACTTGTGTATGAGAACAGCTCAACAATCCCAACCAGCCCACTTTCTGGTTCGAAAACAACATTTTAAAAGGTATAATTTTATGACTTAACGACCGAACCCATAAAAATGCTCCGGCTTTAACACGAAAACGAACTAACGGCACGTTGTTTCTATTGATGAACGGCCATAATTAAAAGCCAGTTAAATTCGGCCATCAGGTGATTGCATGATACTTTCAAGAACTTGCTCAATGCTACCTTGCGTGGCTTTATTCCACGACGTCAGCAAACACGTTGGGCCTTTTGTTTATAAAGTATTGGCCTGCTTCTGTTGTCGATGGCCGGTTCTGCGTCATAGTTTGGATGAAATTTCTAAAGGAAAGCCTGCTTCGTATAGTAAGTTGGCTATTGCTAAAAGTAAAACTCGAAAAGGAAACTTAATAACTGCTCAATGTTAGGTTAATGAAGTCATAACAAAAGTTAACTAAACAATAGACTCGTGTTCCAATTTCAAATATCTGTCTCTCATCTTTATTTTATAGCATTCTTGTCCTTCCTCTCTTCAATTTATTTTGAACTAGCAATAAATATCCTATAGTTAGTATAGTTAGTATAGTATAGTTAGGCTAGTTAGATAACCTATACTATAACCTACATAAATTCACAGATGAAAATCTCTTTACGTTGCCTTTTGGATTTAAATATAAGACTGCCTGAGCGGGAAATTGAACCCACGACCTTTGAGACCAAAGGCCGAAGTCCTAGCGCTCAGCCATACTGACACGGCCTAATTACGTGTAAATGTGTAATTGAATGCTTCCTAGGGATGGACGTTTTCATTACTTATACTATAACCCGTGTCAGTACGGCTGAGCGTTAAGACTTTGGTCTTTGATCTCAAAGGTCGTGGGTTCAATTCCCGAACAGGCAGCCTGATATTTAAGTCCAAAAGGCAACGTAAGTAGGTTTGCATTGGTATTTATTTATCACTTTTGGAGCCGTTTGGCTTTCCGTAATGTTTATTACCTTATTTTACGCTTTTGTTGTGTGTTCCTCTTTCTGTTTACTTGGTGTGTGTCGCGCAAACAAGCTTCCCTGCAGTGCAGATTGTAAAGTGTATGATTATACTATATAGTATGTGTGTGCGTGTTAAATGCTGCCTATGGACGTTTCCTTTAAAGTGGCAGTGTTAGTATGGCTGAGCGGTAGGACTTCGACCTTTGATCTCAAAGGTCGTGGGTTCAATTCCCGATCAGGCAGACTGACATTTTAAGGCCAAAGGGCAACGTAAATAGGTTTGCATCGGCATTTATTTATCACCTTTCGAACCATTGGGCTTTGTACGATCCTCGAAAACGCTTTCACAATCCACAAAAAAAAACGTACGATGTGGCGCGCGTGTTTCTTCCTCTACTCCTCCAGATCTAAGCGTGGAACACGTAATGCAACAGATACGTCCGCGATCTTAGGCACCTCTGAGCGTAGTGCCAAATGCAAGATAATTAAATTACGCTTTGAGTAGGCCAATTTTAATCACTGTAATTTGAAATTTGACCCTCAAATACGCGAAAACCTGCTCTGAAGACTGTCATGATGTAAAAGTACGATTAAACATTTACTGTTCAGAAAAACCAATAAAAACGTAACTTGGTTCCCCCCCCCCCCCCAAAAAAAAAACCCCTAAAACGAGGATCATTCTTAGCATCAACAAAATTTGTTGGCGAAGGTGTGCACATTGAGCGAGCCGAACGGTTTCTACTAAACCTTTTCAACATAAAACAAACCCTTTTTACTGCATATGATGTACACAGCCTTTGGCAGTTAGCTTGTGTCTTACAATCAGTAGATCAATTATGTCGCGCTCAGGGGATCGAATAAACTACATGAAGCATGGATCGACGCTAATTGAGTGAGCAAACCTAACGATACGGCTAGAAATAATAATTACCGTAGGGAGTGTATTATTAGACAACAAACACAGACAAATATAAAAAAAAAAATGGGTTCACTTTCTGACATAACCACTGAGTAAAAACAGTCCTTGTTCCCTGGAATTGGAGTTCAAATTATAGTTCGTTGCGTTCGAGTGAACTCAAATCCGTTTTTATTCGTGTACCTTCACAGTTGTGAGTATGGGGTTACGAGCTGTAATATTTTTGTATTATTGTTCAGTTGATCGCTTACCAGAACTTGGCATGAACCGAGCGGTTCAACAAAGCTGAAAATCTCGCATACCGAAATTTTAGATTTACGAATCCATTGTAAATCTGTAAAACTTGTGTAAATCATCTAAATCGTGTGTAAATCATTCAAATCTTGTAAATCTGGCGTAAATCATTTAAATCTTACGTAAATTTTTAAATCCAGCAAATCTTCACTATAAATCTTAAAATCTGCAAATCTTTATGTAAATATTTAATTCTTGTGCAAATCCGTGTAAATCTTGAAAAAATCTCATGTAAATCATTAAATATTACTTAAATCTTTAGTATATCTTTAAATCCCAGCAAATCTACAAATCTTCATGTAAATCTTCAAAACTTTATGTGAATTTTTAAATCTTCTTCAAATCCGTGTAAATCTTGTAAAACTTCACGTAAACCATTAAACTTACTTAAATTGTTTATTTGTAAATCTTTACATCCCACCAAATCCGTAAATCTTCCTAAATCCGTTGGAAGATTTACAGATTTACAAATCTCGTACCCGTTTATGTCTTTGTCGAACCTGTCGCCATGACGAACTTAGGGCTACACGTGCTGCTGGAATTTTAAGCCTTTTGTGAACAAGGGAAACCGGAGTTGGTGATAATTCGCCATGCTAATTCATGACCAGCACCACCAGATGCAAAGACAAAAACTACGGCGCTAAATTAATTGTTTGGTGTTAAGTGTCAGTTTCGATTTTGAGGTATGACGAACAAGACGTGCGAAAAATGGACATTGAAAGTTTTGCTGTGTTTTAATTTTAACTGAAACCTGAAGACGGCATAGTGTAGATTCCGAAACGTGGTTTTGTTTTACTTGTGCACTTTTTTTAAAAAATTTATTATCACACTTTGGTGCTTCTTATTTGCAATTACAAATCATGAACACTCCGTCGAGCGCTACAGGTATACTTTGTTACACATTATGTTTTCAGAAAACTGACTGTATGACGCCAAGTTTTCTTCCACTACGAGTGCAAAAAATCCGTAAACATCCCGTTCATAAACTCTAACAGTAAATGTGAAGAGTCTACAAGTGTTATATTCACATATTTTGCACTCTTAGTGCAAGGAAACGAGTCGTCATCCAGTCAGTTTTCTGAAAACATAATGTGGAACAAATTATAGCAGCCACCATCGATTCGTGTGCGACGAAATGACGTCGAACTGTCCTTCGGTTTATTAAGTAATGGAAACTGAGCGTATTCCAAGTAATAAGAACAGTTTAGTCACATAATTCCCGTCAACCCCTTCTCCTTCCTTCGTTGTTATCGTGTTGCTTCGTTCTATCAGTTAGGTTGTGTTAATACAGTTTAAAAAAATTTGCGAAATACGGTCCTCATGATTTATTCCATAAAGGAAGGAAATCACCTCCCTCCCAGAATGGCTGTTAGAATGGCGCACTGCGAATTTTGTGATTTTCCCAGCCCCCTCAAACAAAGCGAGCAAGCACCGCCAAGTGGTCAGCGTCCCTATCTCCGAAGCAAGTGAATGCCTGTTCGACTACTGACTGATGCACATACTATATTTAAGAAAATGTCTGTATGTTAATGTGTGACTTCAAAGGCTTAAAAGACAAATGTGATTATAGTTAGCACATTGTCTAATAGTAGATAGCACATGTTCATCCTGAAGTTAGGCGAATTGCAGCAGGACCGGCGGACCAGATAACAAAGAGTTATGTGTACTGCAGTGGCCTCGAAGGAAGCCAACTTAAATACTGTTAAAACGCTCAGCGAAAAAATTATTTTCTGTGCCATACTGATGTAGCAGAAGTAAGTTAGTGCGCCTGAGCTGGGTATTCTCGAGACAACCAATAGGCTATTTTTTCGTGATTTTCGTAAGGCTATTTTTCGTGATTTTTCATGATTTTCGGGAGTGTGTTGTCAGGACGAATTTTGCTGTTACTATACCCCCTTCCCCCGCAAATTAACGCAAATTGGGAAAATAGAAGCCATATGCATTAACCCTTTCCTTTCGTCGCTGTCTAACAAAAGCTGACAAGCCAGGCCTGCCCATCTCATAAGCCTGCTATATATTTGTTCGTTAGCTTGATTAGTAGGACGTCTTGGGTGCGAGTCCCAGATGGGGCAGATGGTTTTTCTTTCTTTCTCCGATCAACGTTTCACAAAACCAGCTTGTCTTTATGATTTGTTAAATCAGGATGCACGAAGCTCAAAAAATTTGTGTCGAGCCCAGTCTTGACTTGTGGTCAAGCTCGACTCGACCTCCACTGTGCAAAAACTCGAATGTTTCGAGTATTTCGAGTTTTTCAGTGAAAGTTCAAGTGTTGCAGAACTAAATGTAAATAAAAACATTGAAACTTAAATATTAGTTAGTAATGAACGTCAAGATAGGAAAATGGAAAACAATCATTAATCTCACATCGTTACACCTTAGGCTAAAGGTTGTAGCACACTGCTCCGTTCCGTCACGTCACGTCGCAGGCCGTCAAATTTATGCCTGAATTAAAAGCATATAGATTAGAAGAGCTGCGTGTACTGCTCCATCCCGTTCCGTGACGACAACTTTGTCGAGGCAGATCCTTTCAGTCAAAACTGATCGCATCGGAGAGCCGTACACACCTCCCGTCAGTTGGTCGCACACTGCTCCGTTCAGCCCCGTTCCGACGACTGATGTCGACGGATAGTCCAGCGTACCTTGCTTCCATCCCTAACCGTTTCAACTCGGCTCGGCTGAGCTTTTAAATTTAATCGCGCCCAGATTGGCAACGCAAATGAAGAAGGACTTGAACGGCCTTATAGGTAATTAAATAAAACGTCGTAGTAAATTCGGTATTATTAATTCTTTACACTCTTGCATGATGACGTTTAAGTCCAAAGGTAACTGAGATAGGTTGCTACTGTATTTAGTAGGGAAAAGGTGTTGTGCGCAGGCGCGTGACGGACGACGACGGCCATCGACTGTGACGGCAGGTGCGTACAGTACACTTCTCCGATACGATCGGTTTTTTGACTGAAAGGATTCTGCCTCGACCACCCGTCCGTCAGCCGACTGGTCGTCACGGAGCAGTATACGTTGCTCCTCTAATTTACGTGCTTTTAATCCAAACAGAAAATGACAGGCCAGCGATGTGACGTGACGGAACGGAACGGAGTAGTGCGCTATAAGCTTCAGTCGACGGCCGTCGTCGTCCGTAACGCATCTGCGCACAACGCCTTTCCTCTACTAAATACAGATGCAAACATATTTCAGTTGCATACTGGACTGAAGCCCTAACCAGACTGGCTGCTCGCGGCTGCACGGAGTCGCAGTATGGTGTAAAAAAGACATCAATATTTGTCGTTAACGCAACACCAACCACACTATTGCTGAATTTTGACCATGTAGGCACGTAGTCACGCATAGCTTCGCACGAAACTTTCTTCTGTCTGGAGAGGCCTTTAATGTCTGAGCGTAAAGAATTAATGCCTAATTTACTACGACTTTCTATTTAATTACCTACTGAAGGTCAGTACAAGTCCTTCTTCATTTGCATTGCCAATTGGGGCGCCATCAATTTAAAAGCTTAGCAGAGCCGACTGACACGTTTAGCGACGGAAGCAATGTGCGCTGCACCATCCGTTGCCGTCAGTCGTCGGAACGGGACGAAACGGAACGCGATGTTTACACGCCTAGTCTGTGACGTAGTGATTCTGCGTGCACTTCAAGTCGCGTGACTTACCGCTTCTGAGCGAAAGCCAAGTGAGATAGTAGCTGCCTTGCTTGAAGCACGCAGCTTCAATCCCAGTTAACCTTGTTCTGAGCTTATCAGGAGAAAATTTAACGGCGAGTGACGAACGCATTTATCTATTCCACCAAGTAGATTTGCTATCGAACCGGTGAAGGAAAGGACAAAACGAGAATTAGAGCGACAATTAGGTTTATCCTATATTTAGCGCAAGAAAAAAGGAAAGAAGGGGTGGGGCAGGGGTGTCAGGATCCTGACACAGTGATGGATAAAACCAAAGGCGGAGAAGAAATTAAATTGCGTACTGAGTTTCAGACGTAAATTGTCGTAGCAGACATAAGGCCTATGAAAAAAACGTTTAGCTGCAGTACCAATTAAATTACAACTAGGGTCGGTCGGGAGAAGCTTTCTTTTTTTTTTGATGGTACATTTAAAACAGACCCAATTGTATGCCTTTTATTTAAGCTGTTTCTGTACAGTAACGCCGCGTATAATGTGCCCGCATAATACTAAAACATAAAGTCACAAATTAGGCTACAAGGGAAAAAATAACGGTCAAGAGGGCAAAATGAGATCGGTCACAGGGGCGTAAACTTACTGCCGAAGTAGGGGGGGGGGAATGTCTCCCCCCCCCCCCCCGAATAAAAAAGCGCGATACATAATGATCGGATGCTTTTTTGAAATCGCCAATAAATTAATATACGTAACAGTCGGCAACGACAGGACGTAAATTTCGACATCAACACAGAGTAAAGACCCCAGAATCTTTTATTTGGTCAACTTTGTTCAAATAAAACTAATGTGTGTATTTTACCGCAGCAACAGACAGGAGACGTTGATGATTATAACGTGCAGTCATCTGCGCCAGTGTTTGTTTACCTTTTAGCATACGTAGGACGTGTTACATGGCGCGGCTCCTAAATGAGCATGAGCTAGCGTCGGATGTGACGTCATGCTTGTTTCACAGAGCAATGCGCGCTGCGGTCGTGTGAACTATATTTTAGCAGTTGACGTATGAGTAAAGCGGCCAGGACGGAGGGATTTATGTGCCTTCAACGTTGTGATTTATTGTTTATTACTTTATGACACCCTCTGATGGTAGAAAAATGAATCCAGTTAGCACCGATTTTTGTTAAATTGCGTAAAATACACTACGAAGTGTTTATGGCGTTACAAAATGACCAATTAGGGATTCAAGCCCGTGTTCCTACTTACACCTTTCAAGAGTTGAGAACAAACAAACTGAGACTGAAAAAAAATTAGCCTTTTATCCCACGTCCATCCTCCTTCGGTTTTGCATCTATAGGCTTAGTCTGCTTCCTCAGTGATTTTCAAGAGAGCGGAAACAAATAAATCTCTCCACTGCCACTAGTTTGAAACACCCTCACCCGTTGCTGGGCAACTGGCTTGAAGGATTGCCGCGATTGCGAGCCGACCTTGTTGGGACAAACTTCGTGTGGTCTTTCTATTTGGCCTCTGGTACCCAATTGTATGCAAAACTGCGAACTTGCCCTCAGGGTGTTGGCCTGTGCTTTAAACAGTCGTTCTCCTTGCTGTGTTTTCTGTTTTAACTATTAAATCGAAGTCAGGGTCGAAGACCGTTGAAAAGGATCTTTTCCTGAAACGAGGTAGTTCAGCACAACGCAGCGAATAACCAAAGGACAGAAAGGCGATAAACGGGCAGACACAGAACGCGGGCAGACAGCTTTATTTTGACTTTGATTTAATTGAGAAAGATAGAGTTTAAAAAAGATGATTCATTTCAGAGAACGTCGCTGGCACTGATGTACTGAAAACTCGTTATTTTATCATATATGTAACACAGGCTATATTTTGATCATTTCCCAACTAAAGGATGCCAGATGGAACACGCAAGACAGAATATGCTCCACTCGGCACTCTAAAAAAAAAAAAAACACAGCCTTTTAATCATAAATGCATAAAACAAAAGTATGTCACCACCAGCAATAGCCTAATAACCTTATTATTATTTTGTTCGTTTGTCGGTCGCGGCGTTTTTTTTTTTTTCTGGCCACTCGTATTTTATGCCAAACTCCTGTGGTTTCAACTTCTCACCACGATTCGGTTATTCGGTTATTCGGTTATTCGGTTATTCGGTTATTATTCGTTAAGTGTTCGCTATAAAAACCTAGAATAACATCGGATTGTAAACTCCCAAACTTTATAAATTCGACTCAAAAGTTTCCATCTTTCATGAGTTATCAATTCAAGTGGGTGTTGTAGGAATGCCTTAAGGAAATAGTTACGTCTTCTCTCACCTTCCTGCATGCTACGATGCTATGAGATTTTCAGTAGATACATAATTATATTGCTCGATTGCTAGATGCCGTGATTCTGCAGTGGGCTCGATTATCGGTTTTAGTCTTCTGTACAGCCGTACCGGCTGAGAAGACTATATTGCAACGACTTTGTCCAACCGTCCGTCCGTCGCTTTTTTCAACTTCGCAACGGTACCAGATATTGACGACCATTGTTTACAACGTTAGATTTAGTGTGAGAAGTTAGTTAAATAACATGGTAAATTAAAACATCGTTACTTCCTTATAGCTAATAAAATTCTTCGACGTAACTAAATTAAATAATAACATTTGATCGTCGATTTAAAATCCTAAGGTAACACTCAATAAAAACAAATGGATTTTAGCTTCGTTTAAAACAGTCTCAACAGTTGCATTGTTGCATGAATGAATAGGCTTATCGTCGAACCAAATTCTCCATTAGGCCTATATCTGCTACTTATGAAATTAAAACTACATTTTTAAAATTAGGCCTAAAAATGAAAATTAGGCCTAAAATCATGTTACCATGGTAACGTCAAGTTGCTACGAGTCGCTGTTGGCTTCATCAACAGCATCTCTCTCGTCACTTCCCTACTACTGCTGATCTATATAAGCTACGTTGCACGTTCAATTGTAACACTGTAACTGTGTGCCTGTAAGCGCACCGTGTTGCAAAAATGAATAAGCTTACTATACAATCCATATCCGTTAGTTCTACTTACGAAATTAAAACTGATGGTTAGAATTAGGCCTAAAGGCTGACAATTATACCTAAAATGTAAAATAGGCCTAAAAGCTAACACACTTTTAACCGACAATTGTGACGGCTACTGCTTTTAGATTAGTATAATAGAGATAGCTAGCTGTTGTAGTGCATGATAGAGGTGTGCGCCTCAACATTGGAAGTGGAGGAACTGATCAGAAGACCGGTGCGACTAGGCAGTCGCTGTACCCGCTTGTTTAAACGTGCTACTAGATTTTTCAAGTACCGAAACTTTTCGACACCAATGTCTAATGACCAATCTTAATGGCCGATGTCACAGCCATTGTTTTCCCTATGCTCCTGAAACTCCAAATATGGCTGTTTTGAGGTATCTTTAGTGGAGACTGCAGAGGGTCAAATTTGGGATCTGCGGAACTATTACTGTTGCCCTTATTCATTATAATTTTTGGAACAACAAAAGTCTAGTAGCAACAACAAAAAAATACCAGTGCTTAAAAGGACATTCCTGTTGCACTTCATCTCTTTCTCCCCATTTCTCCCCGAAAAACGAAACAGAAGAAACGGAAACTCCCACTTCTTTCTGCTCGCCAACCTGTTTAAGATCCAGAATCAGTAGCACAGGAAAATGGGGGGGGGGGGGGGGGAGAGAGAGAAAGAGACCAGAGTCCCCGAAACCAAATTAACGATTTATTATTATTTTATTTTTGGCGCTATGCACGAGTTTCTCTAGAAGCTGGATATGGCAGTGATGTAACGGAAAATGTTTCAGCTCGTTCTTTTTGTTCGAACCCCCAAAAATATTTTTCCTAGCTCCAAGAAGAGTTTCTCTTTTATCCAGCTGCTCGTTCCATGACCGTTTTACCGCCTTCCCCATACCAAATACTTCTGACGCCAGTTAGCACAATCCTGGCTTGAAAGTGATAACTTTCAAAGAAGGTTGTGGTGGGAAGATTTGGAAGAAAAAGACGTGGGGAGGGGGAGGGGGAAGGGGCCCCGATGGGCCCTTTGGTCGTACAAGAAAACCATGGAGGAAGAAGAACGAGGTGTTTTTATAGCCGACGAAAATATACGTTACATTGTTTTTACAATAACAGTTTCCCCCATTTGAGCACTTATTCCCCTAGAAGAAAAATTGTCTTCCCTTCTGGGCTCGTAATACTGCGCATGACCGGCACAGGGTGAGTCTATATAAACTCTGCGCAGCGGATCACAATCATCTTTCTCCTAGGGCGTTCACCGTGTGTGGTCGTCCTTGAGCCTTCCCCGACGCTCCGATATGAAGACGCTCTGCCTGAGGACGCTCCACCCACTGTTTCTGGAACAATATACTCCCCTGTGGTTATTCCTACCACGGACTCCCCTAGACTTGCTACGATCCGTGCCGCTTCACCTTCCTTCCCTGGGCCTGCGACTTCTACTACTGTCGCTATGCCTCTCTCAACAACCCGGCCCGATCCGCATGTGACTCTCCCAGTCCACTGCGATTCGCCTGGTCCGGTCTACCAGCTTCGCTTCTCACAGACCGTTCCTCCTCGGTGATCCGGTCGTTCTCGGATTGTGCATGTTCGGCCCCCTCGGGCTCTGCCTTTGGCGGTTTCCCCGAACCTCCTTTCTCTTTTCCCCAACAAGGGGGAAGGTGCGCCTTTCGATCAAGAGGACAATTATTAACCTACTCGGAACGACCACTGCTATCTTCCCCGATCACCACCAGTCCGCTAAGAACGGAACCCAACATTTCACTACGTTTTGTGCCGCCACGAACAGTTCAGATACCAGCTACTTTTCCTACCTTCTCCATGAAATGTTGCGTTCCAGCTGACAGTCCTGTTGGGTGTTGCTTTCCGAGACCCCTTCAGCCATTCGATCCTGTTAAAGCTCTACAGTTGTCCCCACCATCCGCTGTGGATGCATGTTGCCTTCTGCGCCTTGAAGATACAACAAAGAACTTTGACGTTTCCTACACACGTCTCTCTCCTCCTCGTTCACCAGAATTTTTGTCTCTCTCTCTCCACGGTCCTCACCGACCCTTGTGCATTCCTACCCATTCTCCGTTGCTTGCATTACGTCTTTGCCTCCAAGAAGTTCCACTACTCTGCTTTCGGCACCATTGCCCTGTCTCTCTTTACAGTCACTATCCGCCCTTCCTCGTTCCTCGCGTTGTGACACTGTTACTCCGCCAGCACCATCCTCCCCATCCCCTCTGGTCGAGATCCAGACACCCCATTCCTGCTTACCATCAGAAGATGTATTAAAAAAAAAAGAGAGAAAACAATTAATGACCATGTCATAGCACTATAGCAATCAAGCCAGAACAGCTGCTGCCCATGAACAAGGGAGGAGCATACGGTGAGAGGTTGATCAGCATTGTTTTCAGTCACCGGTTTGCCAAGGTTTCACGGCCAGTGCATTCACTACGAAGCAGTTCAACAGTCATGATGCAGCCAACCGGGATGTTGTTTCCTCAGAAACTACGAACTCTCTACGATAACCTTGGGTCGACTTTCCCCTCCTTGTTAATCAAATGACTGCCCTGCTTTTTCGATCTTCTTTATTCAGCCATTGCCAATCCGGCCATGTGCACTACTATTACACTGCATTACCTTCAGACGGATCGATTACTCTTCACTTTCCTGTAACCTCCTATTTTATTTCAGAGGGCGGTATGTGAATTCTACAATATAGGACAGGTTGTCTTCTTCTTCACTACATTCGTCCCCGTTTTCTTTCGTCCCCTTCATCATTTGGAGTTGCCTTCAGATCGCAGGAAGTACTACAACGGACCGCTGTGGTTTCACCACAGGCCTCTGCTTTGCAGCTCACCGGGTTTTTGCTGTTAGACAACCCTCCTCTGTCTCTCAAGTCTCCAGCACCCCTTCAGCATTGCCTGTCACCCCTCTCCACTCTGTTCCACTATTCTTCTGCTTCCGGCACCTTGGGTCCACGACCCCATCACTCTAGCGGTCAAACGTTAACATCATTCCTGCTAGAGGGTGTCCGCCGCACAAGACCGTCGACCACGCTCACACAAACGGCCGTTCCCGCACTTCGGTTGCTTCCTTGGTTTCCATTCCTTAACAAACATAATGTCTAGTTCGTCGTCCTCCAAGGATCCTGTTCCAACCAAGTTATCTCCAAACGTGTCGGCATCTAAACCTTGCGGCTACATTGGATATACCAGGAAGATCAACCAACTTTCACCCGCACCCATGCTGCCAACATCATCGAGAATGCAATGGGGTATCAAAACGTTGTCAGATTTGTGTTGAAATTTCTCCCACCACTTGGCCAATCATTTGGAAGCGGCAGCTACAGTCCCGGTAACGTGCTACTCTTCTGGAACGTCAGAAGGCTGAGGGACGAGCTGGATCTAGTGCCCCTGACTCTTCTGACAAGGACAAGGCCATTCCAAAGAAGAAGACGTCAAAACGGTCTTCTTCACCATCTGTTCCTGTGCATCCTTTTCCTTCGAAGCGAGCAAAATTATAGGTCTCCACTGATCCGGACACTTACCTTGCCATCCCACGTACCTCCGGACTTTCCTCAACCACTCGATCACCAAAGCCCACCAAGTCTGCCATCCGTTCTACGGCATGTATCAAAACGGCTTGTGTTCGACTAGCACCACCACTTCATGGAGAACTGCAAGTTTCAGTGCTTCATACCTGCTCAGTACTTCCTGACCCTCCTACCTTGATCCCACCTCCTCCCACTCCGGACCAGGAATCAGGCGGTTCGTCGTTACCGCTCTCTTCTGGACTAATCTCCCCGGCTGTAACCCCTCTGGAGTTGACTCCACCACCCTTTCCTTCACCTTCTACCCTGCATTCCACTTTAACGCGAGCATTACAACTAACAGTTAAAAGACATGGAAAATGTTGATTACAATTTTCGGTTTGTACTGTCATTTGCGGAAAAGTTCTCGGCCGAGTTGATGTCTCTTCGCGTGACCGCCACCGAATTACCACACCTTCGTAGTGAAATAGCTTCCATGCCTTCCCTTGTGGCCGACAACAACCACCTCCGTACAATCAACGAGGCCCTTTCCAATGAGTTGGAACATTTACATCAACAGCATCGCTCCTTATGTGTGAATTATGCACTCCTCAAAACAAATCGACAATGGATCTCACCGATCCCATCATCCCCACCGTGGAGCGCATTTTATTGCGCCGGGTCCCACACAAGAAGACTCCACAACGCTCCGTCTTCCCTCACCATCCGTTCACCATCCCTACCATCCGCCCAACCACCAGAATCTTCATCCCCTCCTGTGTCTGAACTACACCACCATGCTCCTTCCCTGCTTCCTTCACCATACTTCGGTCCGTCCGTCACCGCACGACAATCGTGCACCCCTACTTGTTATCCTCCGTGCGTCGATTCGCCCTATCTTTTATCCACCCGGGCAGAAGCCGTTGATTCAAGCCAATTCAGAAAGCTCTTGTCCTATTTGGTCTGGCAATTTGACGATGCTCCAGAGTTTGTGCCAGTGTTTCACGGATTAGTTCCTTACTCCGACGCTTCCAATCGAGAACCACCTCGTTCTCCTTGCCACCGCAGAGCGAAAGGAGTGGCTCTTGGCTTCCGTGCCCTACAATAAGTGATCATTGCTATTCCTTTCGGCAAATGGGACCGCGAGGGTCCTACTCCATTGATCGTTCCTACGGATCTATGAACCATGCTTCCTTGCTTGCAACTTCAATTAGATGAACATTTAAACCAACACAGCAACAAAGTAAACGGCAGTAAACATCTGCCGAAACACACGTCAGTAAGAAACCTGTACTTTCTGTGTAAACCAGGACCACAATTCCTGATCCTCCCGTCTCATCCCAACCTCGTAACGTGCTCTGCGATCCGCTAAACCTGTCCTATGTCTTGTATGTGTCTATGGTCCATCACACGTTACTACTCAATCACCACAACGACCGTTGTCTTGTCACTGCCCCACTCTCTGACGTTTTCATTCTATTCCATTCCGGTACTGCAGCAAAAGGCACCAAGATTTAACCGAATCCACTTCTGTGCTCCGGCTTCACATCGATTCTTTGTGGTACTTGTTCCTGCTAGGATTATCTACTTCACCACCAGTGCTTCTTCTTCCCCCGTTCTTGCACTGACATTTCTTCGGGCCCCGTCCTCAGCCCCGTTTCTGTGACTCCACGATTACTCACCGTCAAGCTTCAATCCCTATGACAAGGTAGGCAGGATTCATTTAATTTGATTCTTTACCTTGTGACCCCAAGGTGTTAAGACGCCCTAATTCATCTACCTTGTGTTCCTGCTTCCCTTGTGATTTGCCTCCAGGGATTGTGAAAATTTTAGGGTTGTCTTCACCGGGACTCGCTCCTTGGGGTCGCCGGGTCGTAAGGCGGGTGACTCGAACCTAGCCCTCTGCCTAGGTGACGAAGTCTGCTATTGTAAAAATGAGGTTGTGAATTTTCGTCGGCTATAAAAAGACTAAAATACCAGGGCCTGCTACCTGGTTGATTTTAGTTTTTATTGCCTATACGAAAATATACATTACTTTCTCCCGCCCAGCCACCCCTCTATGGAACTAGGTTCTAAAGTATAGGAGAAAGATGATTGTGATCCGCTGTGCAGAGTTTATATAGACTGACCCTGTTCCGGTCATGCGCAGTATAACGAGCCCAACAGGGAAGACAACTTTTCTTCTAGGGGAATAAGCGCTTAAAGGGGGCGGGGGGGGGGGGGACTACTATTGTAAAAATAAGGTAATTTATATTTTCGTATAGGCAATAAAAACTAAAATCAGGTGCAGGCCCTGGTATTTCAGTCTTTTTTTTTTCGTTGTAACAGAACCTTGTGCAACGCTACCGGCAATTTTGCACAAACGGATTAAATAAACATTTTTATTTTGTCTAATTCTTTGCGACGTTCCCTCGGTGGATGTGAGCGTCATTTCGATGTAGGAATATACCAAAATGTTGCGGGGTGTAACGAAACTTTCAGTTTAGCCAGAGTTATCCAGGAAAATTCCCCTTAGTCTAATCCCACGTAGCTTTTGAGATAAAAATACAGGCAGCCTTCTTTATCCAATCAAGAGTTTCAAGTACTGTTACTCGAGGTTATTATGACGACACGACCCTAAATTGGTTTCATGTGAAAGGTATTGTTGGCTTATCGATCAGGTCTAGCCACAGTCCATTATCGGCTATAGTAATACCTCAAGGGCTTCTGTGAAATCTAGAAATCGATAGTTTGTGTGGTTCCTGTCGATATTGAAGGTTGAGGAAATTTGCTGTAAAGAATATGAGTGCTAAAACTCACAAATTATTGACTTGAAAGCAGCTGGAGTATTATTCAGTGTGATCAATTTTGTTTTTTTTTCGCAAAACTATTCTTACTGGATTCGACAGGAGATTTTGCTAACAGTCAATTTTTAAGATAATATTTTGACTATGTTGTCCACATGGATGTTTACGATGTTTTCGATGATTACGATGTTTTAAATTTACGATGTTTCCTCTATTTGGCGTAGCGATACTAGCCCCCACCGCACATCGTCATTCAACCGGTAATTTCGTTTACTTCAGCGTTGATATTTCGTATTAAGTAAGCCTTACCTCATTTTTTTCTGCCACTGATTCACCAAGTCAAGTGCCGCGCGGCCAAGTTACACGTAAAGCTACGAATCCTTACGTGAAGCACCTTCGTGTTTCCCTAAAAGTCCACGACTCAAGAAAGTGTCGTCATTGTCCTAATATGGGCATAACTATGAATGCTGACGTGCAGCAGCTTCGCTTTTCTGTAAAAGTCCGAAGATTCACGAAGGTAACGTCATTGCCCTAATATGGGCATAACTATGAATGCTACCGTGCAGCAGCTTCGCTTTTCCGTAAAAGTCCGTAGATTCACGAAGGTAACGTCATTGCCCTAATACAGGCATACCTCGATGCAAGCAAACAGCTTGTTCCGCGGAAGATATACTGTCAAGATCTGCAGCTTGTTTGTCGGTGATCAATCAGTGACGAGCAAAGCCTCAACCTGTATAAGACGAAAAGATCTAGATTTGTGATTTGGTTAACATCTCTGCCACTGCACTGTGACTGAGGTTGGCGCTAATGACCTTGCTGTCGACGCGCCATTAAGCCTCAATCCACCCCACCTTGTATAATTACTGAAGTAGAAAGGTCCGGTGAGGTCTTTTCTGTGTAAGTCGAGCCTGGTGGTCGTGTTGTGGAAGAACATAAAAAATTCACTTGATAAGCCTTTTTGCACATGATTTCTTTTCGCCGGGGAATTGGAATCTTGCATCACCACTATTCATAAAACTCAAATTTTGAGTCACGAGCAATTTTTTACAAGTATGTTTGTGTATCATCGCCAGCAAAAAAGGTGTTCAAGTCGTGAGTTTTTAACTTTACCCAGCACGAAGTGCTAGGCTGCTCAGAATCACACGAGGTCAACTAACACATGTGCCGTTACGCAGCGAGATAGAACTTTGTAATCCAAAATGGACGAAACCAATAAAAAATGCTATGGCAAACCTACGCAGATTGGTCTGCGAACGAGTCAATAAGGAATGACCCTTTCGTTGCAAGCAGAAACCTTTAGCATAGTTTGGATGCCGGCCTTATCTTGTCTACGGTTTTTGTTTGCATTCTACACTTGTCGCTTTACAAAGAGACATTTAGCTTCTGAATGCTATAAGTTTTGTATTATAGTTTAATGTAATTTGTGATTTAGCGAGCGACCAGTAAACATGCGTTTATTAGCAATGCTCTTCTTACTTGTTAGGGGGGGGGGAGGGCGTCTGCTATTCCATTTGTTAGACTGATTAGCCATTGAAGACTACAGAGCAGCGTCACGTGACGTCATATTGGCTACAAGAGAGTTCCGCAAGGGGCACTAGATTGAAATGTAGGGTTAACAACGGCACTTCTAGTCAAGGCAGTGCTTTGAGAGCGGATTTCATAGACTTAAAAAAACGTTGTTTTCGCCAATCCCTTATGCCGCTAGGTTGTAATTGGAAAATAAAGATTCCACTTGCTTAAAAATGTCAGCAACTGCCAACAAATCGACAAAAATAACGCGTTATAGGCCAGAGAAATCCACTCTTAACAGCATTGTCTTCAGTAAGACGGCCCTTCTTTCCCCCCTCCAGTGACCCTTGCAGCTAACCCTGTTACTGGCTCCAGCATGGAGTTATATACAATATTACTACGTTGTGTCACTGCCCTATAGAATCGGAACCAAATGTTTAGTTCTTGATGTCTGAAGCCCTAAAATGGTGACCCTCAATTGATTTAACTGGAGACATAGTAATCATCAACGACATGTTATTCTAGGCGTTTAGGTTCAAGGAAGACTAAGGGCTCGTCTACGCAACGACTCACTTTTGATTTCTCCTATAGAAGCTAGAAAACATCTGAAATTACAACATGGCGGCGGTTTTAGTTCCGCCGGCTCAAACAAAAACAGTCAATAATCTAATTTCAGAAACGACTGGGAAAATTATTTCGTCAGGAGGAATTCTTTATCTTTTTGTCACGGAATATAAGACTGCAGTCATTTACTGAAACGATGTCGGATTTCCCTAAACCAGGTAGCGTTGTTACCATGGCAACAAAGCCTTTGCCATGGCGATTAAATTCTCGCTGCGAGAATGCAAAAGCGAGGCGGTACGTAAACACGCCCTTAGGGAGCATTTAGGCTGCGGTCTAGCGATTTAAGTTTTGTCGCTCGCCATTTTTAAATTAGAGCACATTTAAACGATTTCCGTTTGCATTCTCGCAGCTTGAAGCTAGAAATCCTCGGAAAATCCAACATGGCGACGGTTGTGGTTCCGCCGAGTCGCAACGATAACAGTCAACAATGTGAATTCAGAAAAGATGGGAAAAATAGTTTCGGCAGAAATGATTACTTTCTCTTATTGTCACGAATTTTACAACTGCAAGCATTTACCAAACGGCATCAGTGATAGCTAATCGATGAAATCTCGTTACCAGGACAATGACACTTTTGCCGTCACCACTATATTCTATAGCTGCGAGAATGCAAAGCTAACCTTACATAAATACGCCCTTAGGGCAACGACTCGCCTTTGCATATTCTCGCAGGTGAAATTTAATCGCGATGGCAAAGGTGTCGTTGCCGGGGTGACAACGCTTCTTGGATTAACCAAATCCGACATCGTTTGAGCAATTCTTGTAGTAATTCGTGACAGTAAGATAAAGAACGAAACAATTTTCTCCATCGCTTCTAAACTCAATTGGTAACTCGTTTCGCTGCGAGCTGGCAACGCTAAAACCGCCGCCATGTTGGAATTTCAGATAATTTCTGGCTTCCAGCTGCGAGAATACAAAGGCGAGTCGTAGTGTAAACACGCCCTTACTTACTTAGTTGATCGAATAAACAAAACGAACGAAGTACCATTTTGTCTGTCTTGTTTCGCACTTACGGCCAAACACATGAACCGATTCAAATGAAATTTGGTAGGAATACACCTGTTGAAAAAATCCAAAATGGCGGCTGAAACTGGCATCCACAAAAAAAAAAAAAAACTGTTTTCGGCTTATAACTTCTAAATCGCTCGTCAGATTATAGACACAAACTGGTTACGAATATTCACAATAACGTAACATGAAGGACCCTATTCAGCTTGTGGCTGAACGAATTAAGTACTTGATTTTATACCCTACCAGTTGCCTAAAATCCAAACATGGGCAGCCCAAAATGGCGCCCAAAAACTGTTTTTGACTTTTAACATCTAAACCGTTCATCAGATTGAACACACACTGGTTGCGAAATATATCCCTAAATAAGTCTACTTTCGAGAATATTCCACATACAGACTTTAAACTTTGGTTTAACACTTTTGCACGTTAATCTGACACTTATGTACTTTGGCTTTGGATTTAACATACTTGCACTTGAATTTAACACTTATGCACATGAAATTAAAATAGTTAAACAAACTCTTCGAAGCAGTTAATGCAATTAATGACTAAATCAAATTACGCAAAAAGTAAATTACGAAAAAATAAAAAATTACGAAACAAAATTACGAGATTATGAAAGATTAGAGCCTACAAAATTACAACAACAAAAATAAAATTGCGAAAAAGGTGTGCAAGTATGCATTTACTTACTGTGCGTAATAATAATTTCAATAGAATTCACGCTACGTAAACCATTAATATTACACTCGTAGGCCGCCCGCGCACTGAGCGACTTGGCCGCGCGGCCAGGTTACTGCAGCCAATGAAAATGATTAGTGCGTGGTTTTACGTAAACGGTAAGCATTCTCATTGGCTGCAGCGACCTAGTCGCGGGCAAGTCGCTCAGTGCGCGGCGGCCTTAATATTACACTCTTAAAGTTAGTACGTAACTTAACGAAACCCAGAGTAGGTAGGCTTCATTCGACACGACCTTGCGTTATGGGAGGCTATAGTTGTGACATTAAATTTTAAATGAACGGAAGTAATGCATAACGCAATACATTGCTAAGACAGATTTAAATTTGAATAAGTAATACTGCGTTTGGTGGCCGTTTAATTTCCAAACTCGATAAATTGTGAATTCTATTGAAGTTATTATTACACACAATAAATGGTGTACACCTGCATTTATTTTGTAATTTTTTTCCGTTGTAATTTTGTAGGCTCTAATATTTTATGATCTTGTAATTTTATTTTTTCGTAATTTAATTTAGTCGTTAAATACATAGTTATAAGAGTTTTGTAATAACAATTAATTTGTGGTTGTGTGGACGTTAAAAATGGAGTGTTCCTGGTCAGAGTGAAGAACCATAAGTTCATAAGCATAACATGATTTAATTTTCGGCAGTTCTATTGCTGTCTTAGTCACAGTTAAAAAAGTGATAACACGATTTAAAATGCATACAGAATACAAACAGACACACCATCCGTCAATTGAACCTCGTTTCAGTCTGTTGCATTCCAAGATGGAGGATGGTGTGTCCGTTTGTATACTGTAATGGCGTTTTAAATTGTGTTTTCACTTTTTTAACCGCTACCAAAGCAGCAATAGAACTGCCGAAAATTAAATCATGTTATGCTTATGAATTTGTGGTTCTTCAATGTCATCCAGGAACATTCCATTTTTAACGTTCGAAGAGTTTGTTTCAATGCTTTAATTTCAAGAGCATAAGTGTTAAATTCAAGTGCAAATGTGTTAACTCCAAAGCCAAGAGTGTTAATCTGAAATCCACTAACATTAAATTGAAGTACAAAAAGTGTTAAATCCAAGTACAAAAGGGTCAAATTGACGTGCAAAAACATTAAACCAATTTCAAAACCTGTAAATAGCAAACTGATTACTATTAAGGAAAATTAGAAATTAGCCAACAGCGAAAATTGTACACTAGAAATAACGTAGTTCAGTAAGCCACCTTTATGCGCTTACGTTTCGTCGGAGTGACATGACCCGGATTCGAATCGGCTACCCAGTTCGCCCCCAGATCACTTCTAGTGTATATAATTTTCGCTGTTGGCTAATTTCCAATTTTCCTTAATATTATTTCCAGCGATTTATGTCCATTTATTTCTCCTTTATTGAGCCTTATGAGTGTATGATTTGTCTGCCTTCACTATTGCCTATGGCCGAGCAAATTTCGGTCGAATGGAGTCCTGGTCACGGTTGTGATCTTAATAACGGGTTCAGTGAGTTATCTTTATGCCAGTGGAGGATGCGGCCATAGCGATTAAGGCGCTATGCATGTGATCTGGGAGGGGGGGGGGGCGAACTGGGTAGCCGGTTCGAATCCGGGTCATGCCACCCCGACGAAACGTAAGTGCATAAAGGTGGTTTACTGAACTACGTTATTTCTATTGTATAATTTTCGCTGTTGGCTAATTTCCAATTTTCCTTAATATTATTTTCAGCGATTTATGTCTATTTAAAACTGTTTACTAAATGGCAACATTCGATGGTTTGCGTTCGATTCAGCAAACCAATAATGAGTACCATGTTAAACCTTGAATTCTCTTTACAATATGTTATGTGGTATACCAAAAGGTTTCAAAGGGTTTAACGAACGTTAACCACTCCTGGTATGTGGTATACCGTCTTTTGTGCAAGAATAGCCACATTCTGGTAAAGGGGAAAATTACATGTTGCAACAATGTTTAAAATCATTCACGCCCATTGTTCTTTTTCTTTTCCCATTCATTATACATTTGCATGCAGCTGCATTTCCATCGAAGAAATAGGTAACACTGTATCAATGGCGATCTTCCCCACAGCATGAACTTCCATGTTAAACGTCAAACTTTGAAACGCTACAGTTTCCTTCAAAATTTGCGTTTGGTCTTCAGATCATGGCCATTTCTTGTTGTTGTTGTTTTGTTTTTCTTGTTGTTTTTGGGACTCTTTGCCGTCACCTGGATATCCGGCCAATGAACCAATTTTCAAGTTTTATAGCTTTAAACGTAGGTACGAACAAGCCCTAGAGCCTATTGGACGCTATTTGAATGTGACCACACTATTCTTGTTGCTCTACTTCTTCTTATTGGGGAAATTTTGCTGTCTCACCCAGAAATCAAACTAACTATCCGATTTTTTTACTTTTGAAGCTTAAAACGAAATAGGAATAGCGCTAGGACCTTTTGAATGATACTGTAATGTGACTACACAATTGTTGTTGTTGTTGTTGTTATTCCTGCTGGGGATATTTGCGTTCACCTAAAGATCGAACCAATGAACCGATTTTTAACTTTTAAATCCACAATATTCTTCTTGTTATTCTAATTCTTGTTGGGGAAATTTTGCTCTCACCTGTATAATGAGCCGATTGTCAATTCTTATTACTTAAGAGTAGGATCAGGGCCTTTTGAACGCTATTTTAATGTGACTGATTCATCTCACAAAGCGTTAATCTCATGTCGCGATTATCTCATATCGAATACTAGGAACTTCACTTACCTGAAATATCCCCAAGAAAAAACAAACATTACCACTAAAAAAACAAACTCGCTTAAGTGTATAAAATACGGCTGTAAGCCTTACAAATACTTAATGCTGTAAAGGAACATACAACAAACAGACGTGTAAGCCGCGTCGCACCCAAATACATGTAAAGAACCTCCATCTATTTTATAGCACGTTGGAAATTCTTTTACACGAGTTAGAGCGACACTGTCGGCTTACATGTCTTTTTCTTTTATCTCTTTCTTTAGAGTAAAGTTTTTTTTCGGCTTACAAAGCCCTATCTTCTTTTACACGTATTTGTGCGTGGCTTGAATGTCTTTTTCGTAACTGTTTCTTTAGAGCATATAGATGTTTTAACGCTTACATCTGTATTTTATACGCTTATGCGTTTTTTTTTTAAGTAAACGTTGGCTAGCAAATAGCTATCGGCGAGTGAAAAGGAAGTATTGAATATAAACATGCCTTTAATGTTTCTGAAGCTATTGACCTGTCTGTAGAACCAGACTTAATTTGAATTTGGTTGCCGGTTTCAAAGGAATTTGGATGTGAATGGCACTAACAAAGTTGAAGGCTTCGTTTAATTCAAGGCTTCCTCATGGTGAGGTTCATAAGAGCCTGTATACAGCAAGGAGTCCACGAACTCTATGTTTCCCCGCTCAAGTGAAATATTCAGATACTTCTCACCCTTCCCACACCCTGTACCGTTTCACGTGTAATATCTTTACCAGTAGTCTACTGTGCTGTGTCTTTTTTTTTTTTTTGCTATTGCGGTCGATTTACGTGTTTTCGTTGAATGCTTGGTGAAAAATGAAAACGGCCAAACATTCATATTACATTATGCATAGACAGACTTATTGAATGTTATTCGTGACACGGAGTCACGAATAACAAAACATTTCTCTAAGGCGTAATATTAAATTCACGACGTTTTGTTTGTTTTGAGTTTTCCATGCTGAACGATTCCGTGTGGACGTTGCCGCCATTCTAAATTCGTTGCTAAAGTCAGGAAGGGAAATGCAGTTATTTTGTTCACGCGCTACCGCAGCAAACAATGAGCACTTCCTAAATCTTAATTTTTCACCGAACATGAATAAACGCGGATACAAACCTATTTACGTTGCCTTTTGGACTTAAATGTCAAACTGCCTGAGCGGGGAATTGAACCCACGACCTTTGATTTACCCAGAACTTCCACACACACACACACACATGTAATGCTTGAGGCGATCAGATACCACCCTAATACTAGCCACAAATGTGAGCGGGCCACCCCATCACTCAAGGCTCACCGAGTGGGTGGCCCGCAAGTCTAGGGGGTTTGCAGCCAAGTGTCACACAAATTGGGCACGATCCCAGCTCGTTAGGTTGAATCGTCCCATGTTCTAACGGCCGATTCGCAGTAATCACTCAAGCCCCATTGCACGGATCTGGTTTTTGTGTAAAACCAAGGCAATGGGGGGGGGGAGTACCCTGAACTCGGACGTAATCGACAGTCAATGTGGTGCATTGGTTGGCTATTTCAGCCTGGCAACTGAATACAGGTGCAGACTGTTTACAGACGCCGCTGGTATTCAGTGGCCATAGGCTGTTACATCACCCCTTCCCTAAGTCTTTGTTTAGGGGAGAGAAACCGTAACCTCAAGAACTGGCAACAGCTAACCATTCCCACAAATCGCACAACTCAAAAAGACACCATTTATTCAAATATTCACGTAAAGCGTATTACACGTAAAGCGTATTACAAAGTTTCACGACTCTGTTTGTGAACAATCGACTCTGTAACACTTTCCAAACAGGAAAAAAAAAACTCTCGTCTGATCTTCAGTTGCACACTTGCACGCACAATGCGTAAATACATAACCGTGTGTAAAAAGACGTACACATTCTTTACTTGTAGAGTGAGTGCCAAACTTCTCGAAAACTTCACCTGTTCCCCGCATAAAACTTCGAGAAAGACCGAATTTAGACAAACACGGTTTATTGCGACGGATCATACCAAGAGTTATACGTAAATGAACTCAGCTCACTGTACGCACAGACGCTGCTGAGTAGACAAACAGGCAATACGTGCAAGGTGCACGAAACATCATGGCAAACTCCCCGTGCCGCAAAGCTCCTGTCCGAACATCTCCTCAAAACTTATTACAGGAAGTTTCCACTTGCAATTCCAATACGCTAAGCGGTACAATACGTTTTCACGTAAAGTCCAAGTGAAATGACCACAAGAGGCTTGTACGCTAACCGTAGAAACCTAGTTAGCCAAAAAAAATTGTCTAAACCAGCACCATTGAGTTTTGGCGACCACTGTTTAAATAGTGACCAACACCTATTTACCCAACTTTTCATTACGTACCACTTGTTACTGTTTGCCATTCCGAATTAATTAACAAAAGCAAACTTGAGACTTACAAAGCATTGCTGAGTGAACCCACTTCATAAAAATCAATGCTTACTTTCCACAAAAACATGACGATTTTCCTCCTGCCGAAGTTCACTTCAGCATGTAAACCACATGTCTTTTTTCTTATATGCACTTAACCTACTCAATTCTCCGTAGATTTATAATAAAATCCAATGGTCGATTCTACAAATGGGAATTAAACAATTGTTTTATCATCTGTGTGTCGTATGAAAGGGTTCATCACTAATCACTGTATGTTTGTTTAAATGCAGATGACCAAGGAAGCAGTTTTCTTTTCGAAAATTAAATCTCGTTCATTTCATGTACTTGTGCGATTTCGTAGCCTTTCAGGAGGGAAATGTGTATACATCAAAAACCAAAACTGGTAAAAGAGGACGCCAAGTTCCGAATGGTTCGGCCCATCAAGGAGTGATATCAACACACCAAACCATTCGCCAAGTTAATCGCACCGCTTAATAGCTGAAAGGTTAAAAGAAAACTAGAACATTGATACTTTCGGTAGCAATGTTCAAGTTTTCATTTAACGTCCAAAGTATTAATAGGTGCGATTAAGTTGGCGAATGTTTTGGTGTGTTGATATCACTCCATATAAGGGCCGAACCATTCGGAACTAGGCGGCCCCTTTTACCAGTTTTGGTTTTGATATGACATCACTCCTTTTTCTAAACTTGTGTATTACATTCAACTAAACTACCGTGCAGATGAGTAATAAAGTGCCACGTCAACAAGAAATTGGTTTTCAACACCTTGCCTAGAGGCCGTACTATTCTCAACTTAGTCACCTCTTTAAAGGTTTTTGGTTTGGTTTTAATTTTGTTGTAATTTGTTTTATTTAGTTAGTTTAGGTGTGTTGATATCACTTCTTTGTAGGGCCGAATCACTCTCAACTTGGTTGCCTCTTTACCAGTTTTTGGCTTTGTTTAGTTTGCTTTGTTTTTACAGTTTGTTTATTTTTCGTGAATTGGACGTGAATACAATTTCTTTCGCAACGTTGTTTACATTTATCGTGATACATTAGTGTGTGTTTAGGCAAGCACGTCAGTATACACGTTGTCATTGTCCGAACTTCAGCCGTCCAATGAGAGACGATGCCGAAAATACTAACAATGGTTATAACAATATTTTAGTACTTACGCGCCCTCCCACGCCATCCCCGTTACACATAAAGGTAACGCAGTTCGTATTGTACTGCACCCATTCGTCCAATTTCATAGCTTAGCTGGAATCCTTCCAGTTATCTCGGTATCGATGAATAATCACCCTATGGGATTTAACATGCGTGACGAGCGGACTAGTAGCTAGCCAGTGACATATTTGCAACGTTTTTAAGGGTCAAATTTTACATTGAAAGCAGCTTAGCTGGCATTCCTACACGAGTTATTTTTTTGTCAGGTGGGTCATTGCTCTCAATTTTAACACAATTTAAGCTTTTGTACCGCATTATTATTTTCATCCAAGTACCTGAAATGTGCCCAACTCTGCTTCAGGATATAAGACACATGACGCTATGGCGTCGCGCTACAATGGTTTACAA
>JAHWFP010225416.1:40329-63517 GCA_023313725.1 Lithobius niger
TATGTTGATAATATGTTGATATGTTGATAATAAAATAATTGAAGAATAACAAGCACTTATTGTGCCGCTCTCTACGCTCATGCTCAGTGTTAACCAGCTCTCAGTAGCCTAAATTAGCTTAGCTGCTTAGCCTTAGCCACCCTTCATTCCATCCATTGATTTCAACTGTAGCAATTGATAGCAATTTACGCCCTTATTTAGAATTCGCCCTACCTACCAATGCCCAGCCCTGTCAGTTTTATACTGGCTTCACACTTTCAAATTCATCTCGCTCCGGACACGCGCTGGTCTTGGTTGAATGAGAGCCTGCCCAGGCCAGCTCTTTCGTATTTCGACTTGAAAACTCTTAGTGGCCGCGAAGATAAGCCAAGCTGGCTCCCAAACAAGGGGGTGGCGCGGGTTTCGCGACAGAATGCCACTCGTCAAAATGCCACCGTCAGAATGCCATCCGACAAAATGCCACTCTCCACCGACAAAATGCCACTTCAAAACCTTTTTGTTTTTAAACGTTATACGAATTTTTACTAATTTAGAATTAGTAGCGCTCTGCTTATATGGAATGAAAGACCTCCCCATTCTTTCATGACGTCACTTTGACAGAGTCCACCTTGACAGTTTGCCTATTAGCATGTACTGGATTTGCGGCTGGCGGCCCTTCTCCAAGTACTAGGAGGATGGCAGGATCAGGCACAGTTCCTGAAGTAATTGTGAGCAATAAAACGGGGGCTAAAGGCCTCTCCAGACAGAAGAAAATTTCGTGCGAAGCAATGCGCGACTATGTGCCTACAAGGTCAAAATTGCTACAATGGTATGGTTGGTGTTGCGTTAAGGACCAATATTGAAGTCTTTTTTACACCATACTGCGACTCCGTGCAGCCGCGAGCAGCCAGTCTGGTTAGGGCTTTAAACTGTGTAAAAGACGGTTATATGTACCACGTGAAAGAGAAAAAGGAGTATTATATTCGTTAGGTATGCTCGAGTCGTGGTTCATCGAACTGCAAGGGGTCTATTACGACGGAAAAAAAAGTAAGGAGATTATATTAATAAGCCAACTTAACGTTAATGGTCTTAATAGGTCTTATGCTATATCGTAGCTCAGTTGTAACTGAATAACAGAAAATGCGACTAAAAACTCTGTGCATGCCGAGTTAGCAGAAGGTGTGAGAGACATTCCCACTTTTCTCCGAGCCGTAGGCAGATCAATCCGATTTTAAGCATGACGATTTCATTGTGACTTTTTTTTTTTTAATGTATATATTTTTTTAAAAATTGGTAAAACAATTCTGAAGTGGTATTTTGTCAGAGGAGAGTGGCATTTTGACGGTGGCTTTCTGTCGTGGATTCCTGGCGCATGCTAGCTCGAGACAAATTTAGTCGTATGAAATCAGTATTATAGTGCCTGCGGCCCATCTTGAGTTCGCCCCAGAATGAACACAAATAATTGATTATATGATTTAGGTAACGGAGTGCCTTGTTGATATCCAAAATAGTTACAAAAACAATGGCGGCCGTCGATTAAAGCCGCCCCCTCCAGGAAGATGTATCCGATCATAAAATACGCGTAGGACTCAAGATACGCCGCGCATACAATAGCTCATTTATTTAAGGTCTTCTACTGACGGTTTAAAACCAGCTCGTGTTGCCGTCACCAACTGGAAGGTGAACAATAGTCAACATGATTTCAAGGTTCCATTAAAATCTGCACAAGTAAACCCCAACTGATTCCTTCCTTTCGTACTTCAGTCTTCTAGTGGTGACATATAGTACACTCTCTGCAGCACTTGTTGATACAGTGTCTTGTATGTTGGATATTGAAACTCAATTAAGTTTAAGTTTTTAACGAATGGAGATCGTAACTGGCTCCCAGCATTCATTTAACTGAACTAATATTTTTTTTTGTGGCGAGTACGAGTTTCAGCTAGAAAAGCAAACCATTTTAAAACTTATTAATTTAGACATCGGACTGAGCTGAGCTCAGCCTCGCTGTCTGAAGAAACTGATGGTAAGAGGAAGCTGGTAAAGTCCGTACTAATCATAGCTGGCCAAGGTAGTGTGAGAGACTACCAGACTTTTCCAGAGGCTGTGAGATCTATTCTGGACATAAACCGTGCGTTTGTTTCCCTCGCAGTGCTAAAAGCAGTTCGCTACATAGCCGTTTCTTTCCTGTACAATTTAGCTGCAATTTGCAGAACTGCATATAGCGGACGGTTTTTTTTTCTCGTTTCGTGCTGTGTTAGCAAAAAATGTGCTAGCTCTGCTGCGGAAACAAGATGGCCGCTTCACGATAACGCTTTTCAGCGACTTGAACGATTACGGCAATCACGCGGAGATGGCAGCGGCCATTTTTTTTTCTTTGGTGGACCATGTGGTAGCTCTCTGCCTACTAATCCGCCAGGGGGCTGTTTATTTTGGTCATCTATCGCTAGTGACGTTTTCGCGACGTATTATCAAACTTCTGCATCTGTTGCAGTGCTGCAAGGAAAAGAAGCGCACGGAACCTTAGGCGTGATCGGAGGTTTCCAGGTTCGAATTCCCGGTTTACCCCTCCCAGCACTGGACTTTTTCTCCTTCTGAGACATCTAGGAAGGTTCAAAACTGAGCTGGTTGTCAGGAGTAATTAATTGCTTCTGATTACACAAGGCGCCAAAAATGTTTAACAAAAATTAGTTTGATAGATACTGTAGGTACTCGTTGTGCGTAATACTTCGCATCCCATAATCCTGTTTCCCGCAGAGCCCATAAAATCAAAGTAACTTCAAACCAGTTGCTGAATGGATATCCCCCCGCTCAATGTTCAAGTATACGGAATAAACATCCTGATGCATATAAGCATTATCAATGTTCCGCTTGACCATGCATGCCACTCGCACACATAAAAAATGTCGACTGCGGGCTGTGCTTATCACAAAGACCCTAAGTTGTAATTGGACAAGCAGTAATATAATCATATTGCCTCCATAAATTAGAAGGACCACATGAACGCGGCTCTGTGGCAGGTTTGATTCAGCCGCTTTATTAAAGGACATCTGCCAGCAAATTAAACGAGGGAATGCGAGGATAGTTATTCCTTCTCAAGCCTAACCACAAGTAGTAAACAGAAATAAAACTCAGTGGCATGCAGAGGAGGGGGGGCAGGGCCCCCGCACTTTTCGGAACTTGCCCTTTTTGTAAGAAAAAAATGGCCTTTTGTACCAGCATTACGCCGGTGCCTGAGAAAGAGCATAAAGGCCTGAAAAAATGCCTAAAACGGATAAGAAAAGGCCGGAAAAGGGCAAAAAAGGCTAAGAAAGGGTAAAAAGATAGCCAAAAAAATTTCCTGGGAAAAATTATATTAAAAGCCCCCCCAAAAAGCCCAAAAAGAGCAAAAAAGGCTAAGAAATGGTGAAAAAATGGCCAAAAGAAAGTCCGTAGTAAAAATGTGCCCTGTTACTAAAGGTTGTCTACCCTCTCCGGGGTGTGGGCACGTTACTGAAAAAATTACTTCAGTGTGAAAGAGCTAAAACAAAACTTGTTTCGTATACGTCGCTGAGCGAAACGAAGAATTCTGGACTTAAATGTCAGACTACCCGAGTGGGAAAGTGAACCCACGACTTTTTTAACCAAAATCTGAAGCTCTTCCGCCCACCATACCGAAACGATCAAAAGGAAACTGCCGTGGACAGCATTTATCCAGCATACGATTAAAAACACGCACTTTCCGATGGTTGCTGCTGGGCCGCTTGTCATTGCAGATCCATCAAGTTGTCAAAAGAAATATGCAACAAAACGTGAAATCAAAAAAAAAAAAAAATACACTATACTGGGAGACCGATATTACAGCTTCAACTCATAGAAACTCAACAAAAAATGTGTGACCGGGCGCCATCTGCAGTATTGGCAACCACGCATGTAATGTTATGTTACGTAAGACTACAAACCTGCTTCCGTTGTCTTTTGGACTTAAATAACGGGTATGAACCCTTGACCCTCGAGGACAAAGGCCGAAGCTTTACTGCGAAGCCGTTTAAGTCCAAAAGGCAACGGAAATGGTTTTGCATTAGTATTTATTTATCACTAGAGGAAGCAAGTGCTATGCATGGGGCCGGTCATGAATTAAGTTTACGGATACATTTCCCGGGATATTTTCCCGTGACATTTTTTCCGGCACTCTTCCCGACGACTTGTCAGATTGATCGACCACTCATGCCTGCCTCCTGTTTGCATGCAGGTAGAATGGGAGAGCGCATTCACAATACGGGCGCTAGGAGGGGAGAAGTGATAATTCGGCCCGGCGACTTGTCAGATTGAACCTATATTGAGTTGATCGACCACTCATGCCTGCCTCCTGTTTCTATGCAGGTAGAGTGGGAGAGCGCATTTTCAATGCGGGCACGAGGAAGGGAGAAGTGGTTTTGCTTTTAGCCTTCGTTTTAGCCGGCCTCCAAGATTATTATAAAGATTAACAGAGTCCATTAGGCTTTCTGTCTTGTAGCATGTTACGCCATAGTTCCTACGAAACTTTACATATTCTTGGTTATGCTCGAAATTATGGTGTTAAAAAGTTATAAAATGGAACTTTCAGTATCATTGAAGTATTCATCAATCTTACAGTAGTCACAAGATCACCATTTTTAAATTGTAAGGTAAGGGCGAATCCAAATCCAAGTGGGGAGGGGGAGCAGTGAGGCTGTGGTCGCATATAAGACAAAAAAAAAAACTTAAAAATATTGCAAAAAATAATGGAGAAAGACACAGACAAATTTAAACAACAACAAAAAACAGTAAATAGTAAACAATATTCTCCAAGATTTGGTTCTTGATTCATCCTTGATTGTGTTCCAATATCGACGAAGAGTTCGTTGTGCTCTGTGCCAGGAAAAGTGTACATAAGTTACCGCACAAATTTAGGCAAAGCACTAAAGGGGTAAACTTACCCACTGCTCTCCTTGGACAGTAGTCGAAACGTCGTTGTATTTTTCTGTATGCTAAAGTGAGTATGAACTTTTAGGATGGTTGAATGGAGGGGAAAGTGATAGAACTCAGAATACAGTTTACGAATACTGATTTTTTTTAGCAACAATTTCTGCATAAAGAGTGAATCACCATAACAGCACTTATGTTTTCTGTTGTTTAGGGTCAAAATTCACAACTTATGGAGAATAATCTTCTTCGGCGGTTGGATTCCATGGCAGGAGTGACGATTGGAGATGCGAGAGCTAGGAGTATAGAATCCCTCATGGAACAACAAAGTAATCCTGGTAAGCGTTCATTGTGCATGAAATATTTAAAGAGATGAGTGTTGTACACCAGCATTATTGACACACTCTTCCCTAGCCCCAGTGGCATGTCAAAGATACTGGATTTTCCGCTTGGATTTCTCCAGCTAAATTGGCCCTCTCTTCGCAGTTGGGCAGATGCCCAGCTTGGGTTCGTGCTCCGTAAACAATAAACAACAACAACCTCCTAGCTCCGGTTTGAAGATCTTTGTGCTAACCAATGCAGCCGTTGAATTGTTGAACCGAATACTGTTCATTACAATTCTCGGTGTGAAATGATTGGCACTTACATTAATGTGTCTTCCTTCGCGTAACGGCCAAAGCTCAGAGGCCTATTTTTCTTTGTTTATTTCATTCGTTTCTATATTTATGATGGCAAAGCATTAACGTAACAAATGTTAAGTAAAGTGCGTATTATTCCACGTTAACTAGGTTTTTTTTTATGAGTTAAATTGAACACTACGAAAGACCGAGCCTGGGTTGTCAACAGGGCAGTAGATTCATCCAGTACACTCATCAGTAAAAGTATAAACACATGCCTTGCTCGCATACATCGTTGTCTAGTTTATAACAAATAGAAATAGTATAGTTTATAATAAATAAAATGACGGAAATTAATTACAATTAACACGAATTAAATTGCCTGCAATATAGTATTAAACTTTTTGGTTTAAATTGTTTCATTTAATTTATAAATGGATCGATGAATTTCGAGGTGTAAGGTGTTGTCTTGGGGAAACTTGTTGGAGCTATTAAACGCGAAAAATTCAGTTAGATCCTCAGCCTACCCTTTTTTTTAAAGGAAGTTTCACAAAGCATTTGTTGAAAGGTTCACCTTAAGAGATTATCACATCGAGCAAACAAGAACGTCACCGCCGTACTGAACTTCTCGATTAGCACGATTCAGCTCGGGTCACTTTTACTGCTTAATCAACTTTTAGAATTGTGGCAACTGCAACTAATGGTTCTCCAGTCTGAATCGCAAAAATCAAAATTGTATCTGAAAAATATTTCAGTTTAGAATTACGACAGCAAGAACCCTGAAAAATAAGTTGTTGTTTATATGGAAATGAACCACAGATCGTCTTTTATACCCACAAACTTACAGCTTAGGAGGCCTACACCGCATTATGAAGTTCTAGATTTGGGGTTCTAGTTAAAATCTCCGTAATGTGTGGTGCAATGGCATCCCGGACCACTGCATTGTCACTCAGGTTGGCGCTAATCACCTAGCTGTCGAAGCGCCATTAAGCTCAATCCCCCCCCCCCCCTCTGAATTTCTGTTTATTAATAAAAAATTCCGGTTATTTTTTTTTTTTAATGTTGTACATATATTTTCGAGCTCAGATTTTTGGGTTCCATTTTCTTTGTTTTATAATTTTTATTGTTATTGTTATTTTGTTTTTACATCAATTGTAGATCACCGTAGATTTTTGGACGATCTCGGGTTTGGAAATTTGATAAAACGTGAATTGGCTGAAAAGGGTAACACAAATTTTGCCATTATTGTTTTATAATAATTTAAAAAAGTGTAATGTGTTGATTTATTTTTTTCATGTTACGTAACCATTTGTTTGCATATTTATTTTTCAGTTTGATTATTATTTGCATTAAACTTTTGAATTAAAAGTGGATTTTCCGTAGAACAGCAATAAGCTGCCGGGTTAATAAACCACGGTACTAATTCAAGCTATTACAGTATTACCATCTAATGTATTTTAATTTCCTTTAGGGATGATCTCATGTCATGCTTCTCCTTACCATTCCATTCTTACTGCTTACTAACCACGTTGGAAGGTCTTGCTAACAAAGTTGGAATTTATTATCAGAGAACCCAACTTTCACATGTTTAAATCGTCTATAATTTCATAAATAATTACATCATTGCTAAATTTAATGTGAACAAACGCTTTTTACTCGTTGTATTCGTATGAAGGAATTATTAGAATTATTCACATCTCCGCACTGATGGAGACACTGGACGAAAGCAAAAAAAATCACATCTTTGATAAGCAGTATATGGATATTAGGGGTGGCACGATTATTTATCAATAGATAATATTGTGATTACAACTTTCGCCGATCATTTTATCTTACTTTTTCTGACGTACTACATTATCGACATTTCGTTATTAATTCGATTGCACCATTCATACATATATGCAGTATTTCACTCGGATGGGTTTCCCATCACATGCTTAACAAGTAACGCCCCTAATCTCCCAAACTTAGCTAACGAGTAATGCCCCTAATCTCCCAAACCCATAACGTTTTGTATTGAAACTATTTTTTAAAATTTTTTTTATTTTTATTTTCTTTTATGTAGAAGGACAAGCAGCCTATAGCTGTCTTCAGGCAATTTTTTTTTTTAATTAATGAAATTAAAATGTCTATTCCAGCATCAAAATTTGTTTTATCGAGATAGTAGTAGTATTAATTCGATTGCACCATTCATACATATATGCAGGATTTGGATGGGTTAGTGGTAATGTCCCTAACGAGTAATGTCCCTATTGTCCCCAACCCATAACGTTTTGTGTTGAACTAATTTTTTTAATAATTTTTTTTAAATTTAAAATTAATTTTACATAGTAGGCCAAACAGCCTATTTCAGGCTTCAGCCAGTTTTTTTTTTTAATTAATAAAATTATAATGGCCATTCATACATCAAAATTTGTTTTATTGAGATAGTAGCGGTTATCAATCTAATTTTTAAAACAGTATCATGATAAATTTGTTTTGTATCTTGCTACCCCTGAAGGGCACGAAACTAGATTTTCATTTCACTCAATTTCCATTGCTGAGTTCTGCATTTTCCACAAAGTACCAACTGCAGTAAATATTCACACACAATTTTTTATCTTAGTCGCCATATTTGCTGCAACACTCGACAATTGGCCCACATTTGTTTTTATATGAAATAAATCCTGTGAGAATTAGTAGTCAGGGAGGACATCCACTACCACTACGTCTAACGGAACAGCGTTAGGGCATACCAGTATTATGATCTCTAACAGTGATAAGATCTCTAACAGAAAGTGACCCTCCATCCATGTTAAATGGACGAAGCTTTTTATAGGCATACAAGTTGATGGTGAGTTTCTCTGTAGCAGCAAAAGGTTGTTTTAAAAGTGGCTTAATTTCAATTTAAGATTGAAAAAGATTTGTGTATTAGTATTTCGTTTGTCTCAGAAATTAGGCAAATACCTAAGACCCTAGACACCCTAGGAAGTGGCAGTGTTCTTTGATCATTAGGCTGTCGTGGAATAGCAAGCTTCTTCAATCATTAGACAACCTGGGAAGTGGAAAATTTCTTAGATTTTTAGATACTCTCGATAATGACAATCTTCTTAAATTCTTAGAAAATCTTGGAAGTGGCAGTCTCTATCGATCATTAGACACCCTTGGAAGTGGCAACCTTCTACGATCCTTGGATACCCTTGGAAGTGGCAGTCTTCTTAGATCATTAGACACCCTTGGCAGTGGCAATCTTCTTCGATCATTGGACTCACTTGGAAGTGGCAATCTTCTACGATCATTAGACACTCTTGGAAGTGGCAATCTACTTCGATCCCTGGATACACTTGGGAGTGGCAATCTTCTTCGATCATTAGACACTCTTGGAAGTGGCAGTCTTCTTCGATCATTAGACACACTTGGAAGTGGCAACCTTCTTCGATCTTTGAATACTCTTGGCAATGACACCATTCGTCGTTCCTTGGATACTCTTGGAAGTGGCAATCTTCTTAGATCATTAAACACTCTTGGTAATGGCAATCTTCTTCGATCATTGGACACACTTGGTAGTGTCAATCTTCTTCGATCATTAGACACACTCGGAAGTGGCAACTTTCTTCGATCCTCGGACACTCTTAGCAATGACAACCTTCGTCGTTCCTTGGATACTCTTGGAAGTGGCAATCTTGTTAGATCATTAGACACTCTTGGTAGTGGCAATCTTCTTCGATCATTGGACACACTTGGTAGTGGCAGTCTTCTACGATCATTAGACACTCTTGGAAGTGGTAACCTTCTTCGATCATTAGACACACTTGGAAGTGGCAACTTTCTTCGATCCTTGGACACTCTTGGCAATGGAAACCTTCTTCGTTCTTTGGATAATCTTGGAAGTGGCAATCTTCTTAGATCATTAGACACTCTTGGTAGTGGCAGTCTTCTTCGATCATTGGACACACTTGGAAGTGGCAACCTTCTTCGATCACTGGACACTCTTGGAAGTGGCAGCCTTCTTCGATCATTGGACACTCTTGGCAATGGAAACCTTCTTCGTTCCCTGGATACTCTTGGAAGCGGCAATCTTCTTAGATCATTAGACACTCTTGGTAGTGGTAATCTTCTTCGATCATTGGATACACTTGGTAGTGGCAATCTTCTTCGATCATTGGATACACTTGGTAGTGGCAGTCTTCTACGATCATTAGACACCCTTGGTAGTGGCAATCTTATTCGATCACTGGACAACCTTGGAAGTGGTAATCTTCTTCGTAGTTCAGACAGGTTAGGTACGTATGGTGCAAATTGCATAGTTCTAATTCCAATTGCAGATTAACTGTTTTTGGTAATATACTGACTTTTTTGCCACATAGGAACATATCTTCGTTCTTTGGACACTCTTCGAAGTGGCAATCTTCTTCGCATGCTTAACACACTGGGTATGGATTCAAAAATCATATACGTTATGATACTGAAGTGATCTTAATGTATTAATTAAGATATGAAGCTTTGTTTAGAAAAGAATAATTTATTTGTTGTCATCGTACGGTGTTTTTTTGTGAAGACGTTCAGCTGGTTCTGCTAATTTTAATCCATGCGTATTCATAGAACCGCTAGTATTCACTTTTCATTTTATCATAGTGATACTGTGAGCTCAAGGAGAAAATTAACTTAGTTCTGCAGTTCTATTTAGCAGAAATAGAAAATCCTTTAAACAGAGTTACAGGCAGACATGGTACATAAAGTAGTGCTGAAATGAAAAGGTTCTAACACGGGTTTACGGTTCTGAGAACAGCTTAAAGCTATGAAGTACTTCTTACGGAAATTAATAAATCTCTACCGAATATAGTTGTTTTTAAATAAATGCCTCCTGGCCGTAACTCGGTAAAGAAACTGAATACTTGTGTGGCTGAACTCGTTCAGTTCAAAAACACTACTATGTAATTTGAAGAAGAAGGCAGGTTAGCAAGGGAGGGGTAAATTTTGGGTTCACGCAGGAAACCTTCAACTATCGCATGGCCGGTATATTGCTGCAATTAACACAGAGCATGCTGAAGGAGTCTCGTGATTTTATCACATGTTCATAGCTATGTTTTTTTCGTTTGAAAGCTTATTTCTTGATACTCTTTGGAGCATTAAATATATTCCTTGGAGTTACGTGGCATTCACAAAATTCTTTGGCTAGTAGTTAAACATTGGCACAACATTAATATTTAGAAACCAAAAGTTTTGGCAAAGTTCGTTCTGATAAAAAGAAGGAATTTCCATTTTTTGGCATGTTTGAAATATTTATTGACGAAAAATCAGCGCAAATGGTTTTGTGCATGTTGATGAATAGGCTTATTAACTTATTCACATTGGGAAGGCGTGCCACGATTGAAAATTGTACAACCTTTCAAGTTGATGAAATGAAAATACTGTCTAGTCAATTTTCAATTTCTAATTTTCAAGAATGAAAAAATAATTCTTTTTTTGCTGTTCAGTTTGAGTTTAGATAAGCCTACAATAAAGAATGTCAACCAGATTCTTCGCTTAAAATTTGTCGGTTCCATTCTAATTCTTGTGTGTCTTTGGCTGTTAACATAAGTATATCGCCTTAGAATTATCAGCGAAGTTCTACTTATTGTGTGCGGGGTGTATATTGAGTCCTGCAAGTATTTTGTGAGCGGCTACGTCTTCCTGGATGGGGTGGCTTTAATCGCTGGCCGCCATTGTTTTTGTAACCATCTTGGATATCAACAGGGCACTCTGCTACTGAAAACGTACAATCGATTATCTGTGTTCGTTCTGCGGAGAACTCAAGATAGGCCGCGGACACTATAGACGCCTTCTTTTTTTTAATATTCTTTGACACTCAAGAACGTCACACGGTTCCCTCACGCAGGAGGATGGAGAACTTTATGTTTTGTTGTCTGTCGACACATAATCATCGCAATTTCAACACAGGCACGAACGGATGTCGTAACCTACGAGTTGAACCTGTTTAATAGCAATTTCAGAGTGGTGCTTCAGGTTTGAGCAGAATTGCGAAGAGAAACAATTGTGGCAAAATTCTAAATCAACCACGCCATCTCCCATGATTCATGGCGGAAAGGCAGAACCGCAACGTTCAGAACACTCAACACGAGTCCAAACGTAAAGTTACCGTACAAAGGTTAAAAACACAATTTCTGGCGAAAGGGTATAGGTTTTAATGCTTCTATAAGGCAAAGCCTATCTAAATTTTCTATTTCATGGCTGCCGAAGGCTGGTTTCATAGCTATAAAAATCATTCTTGTAGTGCTTGACGAAAAATGTATACAGAAATTTTAGGTAGGGTGTTGAGCTATCCTTATTACAACAAATATTTGTGTACTAAATCATGCCCTCGTCCATGAAGTGAATATTCACTGGATCAAGATTAAGAAAGACCTACGTCTTCACTTAGTTCAACCAGTTGTCTTATCCGCATTATTGGGTCGAAATTAGGCTTTAATTCTTCCTTTAAAAGTTTAAAACGGGTTTCTTGACCATCCCGAATAGGGTTCATTTCTTTGGATTGTTAAATGTGGGTTAGTGAATACCGGGCATGTTTTATCGAGTATTGTCTAATTGTAGTACTGTAACTACGTACTGAACTTCAACATTTGACACTCAGCTTTGAATTTGACGTTGAATTATAAACTTTTGACTTACTTCAGTTGAAATTAATTTTTATTTAAACGTATTTTGTTTATTTATTTTTTGTTTTGTTTTGTTCTACAGGCGATGAAGACACAGTGAAACCAGATGCCTAATATTACATAATTTATCAAAGCGTCGTGCTTTCTTTTGCACTGATACATCATAATAATTGTCAATAGAATGGTGACAATCCTATCGAATTTTCCGTCACCATACACATTTTTAGTTCGCCCTCCAAAATTACAGATTTCTTCAGAAGCATCAAAAGTTTAGTCGCATCATAATGACTGTTTTATCCTAGCTTACTACTCTGTCAAGTTAAGATATAATTTTTGGATATCTCTACATAGTTCATTAACTTGGCAAATATATTCTAAACTACGATGTTCTAGTCACATTAACAGTATTTTAAAATATTGTTTGGGGGATGGTGGTGGTTTGAAATTTGATTTCTGACTTCTCTAATTTTCCTCTATATCTACCGGGCAACAGTGGATGCACACTTGGGGCAAAGTGGGTGTGTATTAAAAACAGTGTCAAAATCTGATAAATAATGCACGGAATCCCTAGAAATTTCATTTTCCTAGTTCATGTGTAAGAGTTCTTATGAAAATCCTCGTTTTGCTTTTTGCTAAGATACTTATGAAAATTGGTAGTAGATACTTTGGAGCTAACATTCCTAATAATTTGTAGGGCTTCCTTTCAAAGGTGCATCGTTTAAATTGAATGAATGACATTTTCTTGCTCTAATTCTTTAAACAGCGGTTGCTTCAAGTTATCCAAATGTTACATTACCCGTGATGAAATAAAGGATAAAAGCACCGAAATGTGAATGCACAAATAAAAAAGCCTGAAAAGTGCAACATGTATACAACATTTCGCAACATTTCGGGTCAGTATGCTACCCTTTATTAAAGGTACATGCATCCCTGTTGTCTTTCATGTATGACTCAGTTTGCGACATTAGTTCAAACGTATGTAAACGTTGCCAACACAGTCATTTTCTTTGTCTTTTTTTTTCTTTCGTGAGAGATGATTTTGCGACATTAACGCTAACCTGTGTAAATGTTGCAAACGTTATTCTCAACGGGTTACACGACGTATACCGGAAGGATTTATGCGCCTTTAAGCATAAATTATACAAAAAATGCTTGGATAGAAACTCAAGCCGTTTCACAATATACACAGGAACTACTAACACCATCTAAAAACAAACTGGTCTTTTGTCCTTCTGGTGCTTTGTGTTTCGTTGGTATTGGGCTTTATTTCATGTGATATTGTAAAATGACTTGAGTTTCGACTCTAAATATTTATTTTATTTTATCTATATATGCTTGATAAAGGCGATACTGACCCGAAACGTTGCGAAACATTGTATACATGTTGCACTTTTCAGGCTTTTTATACATACACGTGATGCACAGATTTCAATTACGCAGGCAAACCAACACTTTTTTATTACAAGCATGGAAAACTGATGTGTTTTTAAGCATTAGCACTACTTTGCAGTGTGCACAGTGCACAGTGTATTACTGTATTCTGTTGGTATTTAGAGCACCACCTTACGCATATATTTACGTGTTTCCACCATATCGATGTTTGCTATTAGCAATGTAAAGGTGTTAGTTAGATCGATTTTATTAAGCTTATACCGGAAGTTGGACACTGTGGCTGGGCAAACACAATTGGCGGCAGGCCATTCTAGGCCAACGCAATTCTGTTTGCAATCCTACTTTAACCGTATTTAAAGTTTAAGTTAAATATTAAATTTAGCACTTGCGTTTTCAATTCACGAACGCTCTTTCTTTTGCCGTTCTTTACTAACAAAAGCACGTTCTTTCGTCTTCTAAATTGTAACATCTCAGCATGACATGAGTTAAATAAAAACCAACCCTTCTTATGCGAAAAAAACTAAATTGTGTTATCTTGTTGATAGAAAAGTGCCGATACCATAAAGATGTTATTCCCACTGCAGCACGTTGCCGTGGGTATTCAAACAGCCTGTGCTGATACTGTCTAATTTTTAACTTCCTATCTCAAGTCTGCAGTTAATACGGTGCAATCAAATAATAATTTCCGCTTAGGGGAAGGCGGGCAAAGATTTCGTTTGTTTCAATGCTTGTGATGGCCGAAATGTCATCTAAGATACGCAAAAATATGCAACTGATTGTGTTTTACGACTTATTGGAAGAAACGAAGTACACCAGTGTTGTAGTCAAATTAACAGTATTTTTAATTTTTTTTTTGGGGGGGGGGGGATAGCGTGGTGGTTTGAAATTTGATTTCTCACTTCTCTAATTTTCCCCTACATACTACCAGGCAACAGTGGATGCACACTTGGGGCAAAGTGGGTGTGTATTAAAAACAGTGTTAAAATCTGATAAATTATGCACGAAATAACAAACCAAATCATGCTTACTAGTGGTTATGAGAAAATGCCAGGATTTTGAAACTGTGCATATGAGTCACTAGTTCATGCAATATAGTTAGCGACACGTAAAATAAGTATCAGCTTTGGATGCGAATATCAGCACTGGAAATATCAGACCGGTAAACAATTAGTTAGCGTCGTTAATGACCAAATTCATCCGGCTCATGACCCGCTATAACTGGTTCTGATTGTGCGTGCCACTAATACTACTTACGTGGTGTCCACTTTGCTCCATCCTGTTTTCGTCGTAACTGAAGTCTAACTTCTTTAAAGTGATACCACTGAGCACCTTTCATTGCGAAGATATGCACTTTGGAAGAGACATATGATCCATTCGTTGATTTTTATGTCAAACTAAAATTACATGTAACACACATTGCGTCCTCTAGTCACAAACTTCCTTATTTGCATTATGTCACTAGCACAGAAACGCTGCATCTAAATAATAATAGAAATAATAATAATAATATGATGATAATAATAATAATAATAGCATCACAGCAACGCTAGTTTTATTTTTATTATTATTTATTTATTTATTAATTTTTTGAATAGACATTATTCACTTTGCTCCAGGTATCCAGTTACCCTGGCTTAAAAACAATCACCTGACTAAAATTCTACTTCTGACTGCAACACACGCTGTTAAGATTGTTAAAACCTTAGGATAAATTATTTTAGAAAGCCTTTCAACAGAAGAGTATGGTTTTGCCCAGGAAGCATAATTTTTTTCGTAAATAGTTCAGCAATACTCGCTGTATAGCTCTCCATGCAGCCCAGAGCAGCGTACAAAAAAAAATCCCATTTAATCCGACTTAGGTCACCTAACCTGACCTGACCTAAAGTAACATAACTACACCAACAACACATCGACAACTTAAAGTCAAAAATAATCACCACTACTGGGTGCTAATTAACGAAGTTTCGTAGTGAGATCCGGCTCGCCTATCTCAACTGTTTACGAAAAAAAAATATGCAAGTAAATTCGCTGACATCAACGCAGACGTTTCTAGTTTCATAATAAATTTTGACCGATTTCTCACTTGGATTATGATTTTATTATCACCTTGTTTCAATCTTATTATTATTATTAATAATATCAATTTCACAACCAATGACTTATGGTGGGGATATCCAGTTGAGGTTTAAACTTAATCCCTGAGTTAAGCTCGCTATCTATCACGAAATACGTTGAGGGCTAAGCAAAATTTAGCCTGAAGGTCGAGGGTTAACTTAATACTGAGTCGTTAGCTTCGAGCAGTAAAAAAGCGGTGATATCCATCTAGTATTAGCGTTATTCCTGAGCTTTAACAACATTTTCACAAAGCTAATTTAGCCTGAAGGTCGAGGTCTAAGGAGTAAAGAGCTAACAAAACTCCAACTTAGTCCAACATGGATATCACCAATTTTTTTCTCCAGTCCACTAACTCCCAGATCGAGGGTTAGTTAGATCCAGGGTTTAGCTACTCCGGGGCTAGTTTAGACAGCTGGATATCCCCACCGTTAGTTGTATTTGCAGCTTAAAATAATACTGATCATTAAAAAAATATTTTAGGTTTCATTTTAGAAAACAGATCGACATTACTTACGACAACTGGCGGGGGTACAACAGGGAAGAGGTTGGGCAATGACCTGCCCCAAAATTTTTTCGTGACCCCCTAGGTGCCTAACTGGCAATTTAAAGTGTTAACTTTACGAACCAAACGAACTAGGAAGTGACGAATACTCGAGGTATTTCACTGGGTACATCATTTCACTGTAAACTATAAAATACGAACTTCAAATTAACGAAATTTCCTAGCAAAATTTTTTTTTCCGTCCCGCAAGAACCTTAGCAGCTAAGAAGGACGTTCATTTGACGATTTCTTTTTATTTTTAAAGACGGAATAATTGCAAGGTTTATGAGTAATACAGGAACAGGGTCAATTTTGCCCAATCTACAAATAAAAATGTGGAAATCCAAGTTGGTTTATGTTCATAAAGTATAGCTCAAACACACAATATGTGTGAATTTTGCCATATTGTTTTAAAACCTAGCTGGCGAAAAGGAAGGGGGGAGGGAGGTTGCAATTGGTAGTTGCGGTGGGCGGGTGTTATTACTTTTGTTTTTGTTCTACTTACTACCAATTCGTCTGTCCGCCCACTCTAGTCAAAATTGTGCCGGCCTTGCCCACCCTTCCCCCATTACCCAGCTAGTTTATTCTAACGTCGCCACTACTTACTACTAATTAATTGTTATGATTTAATTAATCACTTCGTTACAGTATACCTTTTTCGCACTAAATCATACCACGGCATTTCCTCACTATGCACCGTGAAACACATATCGTTGGCATGCAAGTTGCCGCTGATATTCTTGGTCAACTTGATATTGAACTCGGGATTAACCAAAATGGCTACTCGCATATTACTCCCCTATTATGTTAAACCATGGCATAAATAATATGGTAATCCTATGTTGTGTGTCATTCCGACATTCAGAACGCGTAATATTATTTTAAAGTTTTATTCCTCTAGTTAAGTTGATATTGGAGTTGACTCATTATTACGTAAACGTGATGCTGCACTATGATGTACTATATTGTGATGCTTCCTTTTAACGATCAAAATTAATCAGTGGTTGCTTCCTCAATTAAACCATTGACGTGACAAGCAAAGAATTATTACGTGTATTATGTGTTGTTGTTTTCTCGGGAATATGTTTCAATATTTTTTTTAATTTGGTGCTGTCATAAAATCGAATGAATTTGAATGACTGCGTGTGTATTTTATCCTTTCAAGTTTTATTTATTTATTTATTTATTTGTGTATTTATTTATTTATCTGTGTATTTATTTATTTATTTGTTTATTTATTAATTTGTTTAATTAGTATTTTGTTTCTTTACTAGTTTGTTTATTTCTGTTCCCACCAACCATGATTCCCACCCTGAACAACAGTCGTATTTTGCCATAAATAATTTCAATAAATACTGTATGAATTTCGAAAATTGTTTTTGATTTCTTGCAGAATGGGAGTTGGCTCAGAAAAGGCGACGGCGACGTTTGGAAATCTTTATACCTAAAAGACGTAGTTTAATAACTGAGGCATATTGTATAGACCTTTAATAAATCCATTATTTTTTTTTTTTGTAGAACATAGCAACGGCGAAAATCCGTGAATTCCCCACACAAACCGTAAACTAAATACTGAAGTTATTTCTTCATGCAGTCGGTCCTTCGAGGCGTGTTCGAGGGTCATGAGTATCACATTGCAAATATCGAATTCTTTGAAGAGGGAAGGGGAGTCAACTTTTAATATAGAATCTTAACAACCTGAAATAACAGTCAATAGGTAACCAACTCATTTGAGGGAGACCAATTCAGTTGGGCAGGGGGCTTACCTTCCATCCTCTCCCAACATTTTCCCCTGTCAAACGGTCATAACTGAAAACAAACGAATACAGGAAACTGACTTTTGTTGGGGAGCTACTGTGCGTATTACGAGTTCAGCTAGCGTGACGGGCATTAAAATCTGCAATGGTACTTATATGATTATATTGTACTTGTGCACATTCGAAACTTTTTGGGTAATTCGTGAGTGCTTAGGGTTGTTTAAAACTGTTGAATCCTGAACGAAGCCAGTTAACAAATCCAAGTTTCCCAGTTTAGTGGCGTTACAACTCAGCTCAAGACAAGTTTGCTGTAATTTTTTTTTCAGTTCTTGAAAAAACAGGCGGTGGCCAGTCTGTAAATTCCGCTTTTCTATTTCTTACCTTGACCCCAAAGAAATTACAAAATGAAAAATGGTGTAAAAAAAAGGGTTTATTAGTCCACGTCGAAACTAAACCTTAAAATGAAGCAAGCAGTCTGCATTAAAGACTGTCCTTGTCTTTAATGCAGACTGCTTGCTTCATTTACCCTTTACCTTGTGATTTCTTTCTTTATAAACCTTAAAAACCAGTCACATTTCAATTCTTTTTGGCAGTCACCAGATTCATTAAAAAACGCGCGACAGCAAGTTTCACAAAACCATCAATTGCGTACTGGCAGTATGGGCAGTATGCAATTGATGGTTGTATGAAACTTGGCTGCTGTGCGGTTTTTACTGAATCTGATGACTGCCAAAAAGATTTAAAACGTTACGTAAAATAAAGTAGTTTGCCCTTGCCTAATCATCAGACATGCAACTATTGAGGAAATTCAAGAAACGTATTTACATCTTTTAATATTTAAAATACGTACACTTTAAAAATCTGTTTTTGCCCCATTTATCATCCATTTTCCTAGGAAAATCTTCCAGGAAAAACCCTGTCTCGAGATTTTCGGTTTTTTGGCGAGAGGAATAAAAATCTTCCTCGAAGAGGCAATTGTAAATACAAAAATAGAATTTTTAACTATTTTTTTTTTTACTTCAAAAGTAAATACTTGAATTTCGTTACTTTTTAGCGGCATTGCTTTTTTTAGTGGCAATTGATTGTGTAAATCGCAGAACACCTGAGTGTTCTGCGATTTTTAATGGTCTGGAACGTCCGCCACAAAGGAGGACGAAACGTCACTGGTGTTTGACATGATTGTATTTTTGACACGGGTTCCTAAACTTTGTTTTAAACGTTCATTTTTGTAATTTTTGTGGACAAGGCAATAAATAGAAAAGAAGAATAGTTCCATTCATTGATGGTAGGACTAAAAATGACCATCTTAAAATGCTTAGGGCCAAACATGGAATTAGAAACATAGCGTGTAGGTAAAAGTACTCACTGCTTCTCCACTGGAAATCTTTATACAAATGTTCGAAGTTCAGAGTTGTTTTTATGGACTCCTACCCGCCAATCGTAACTTTGTTGCCCTACACTTTCCATATTGGAACAATTGAAGAAAAGTGGCTTTTGTTGCGGAAGAAATCGTGTGCGTGCTATGAGGTCAGCTAGCATGACATTACCTTAAAATCTGCAGTGGTACTTGCCCATTCAAATTTTCACAAGTTCTCATAAATTGTCACAATTTTGAATTATCATAAATTGCAGCCTAACTCCTTCTACACACTTCTGTATTTCGAGAATGAGGTTCAAGTAAAAAAAAAAACACAAATAACAGGGTTCTAAATTCTCAAATAACTCAATGAACTCCGCTTTCATGGCGATTACTGGGTTGAAATTGAATTAAGAGCTGACACTATTTTATGTGGATTTGTGAGGTTATCCTTTAACGTATGGTCACCCATGTATTCTTTAGTTTATTTGAAGAGCAGTCTTTACAATTATCGATTTGGTAATTAAACATAAATTTAAGAAAATTTTAAGAGAAAACATTGACAAGATAATCCAAATGAGGTGAGTACCTACTTAATTGTCACATCTGCGAAGTGCATTGTACTTTATTACACACTAATCTTGCAATTTCGTATCTTAGTACCTAAGGTTCATAATTACGGTAAATTGGAAATAAGCCATCAACGAAAAATTATACACTATAGTCTGCTCCACATTACGTTTGCCGGAAACTGATTGTATGACGCCACTTGCCCTTCCACTACGAGTGCAAAACACGTAATTATCCCACTCGTAGACTATAACGGTAATTGTGTTGGGTCTACAAATGTGATATCCACATGTTTCTGCACTCGTAGTGCATGGAAACGGGGCGTCGTACTGCCTGTTTCCTGAAAACGTAATGTGGAACGAACTATAGAAGTAATCAAATGACGTGACCCGGATTCGAACTGGATCGAGATGCACTGCCATACCGCCTTTACCGATATGGCCACTTGTCTTGTCCACTGGCATAAAGATAAGCGAGATATCTTTATGCCAGTGTGAAAAGTGGCCATATCGGTAAACGCAGTATGTTAGTGATCTGGCGATTGACAGGTGCCCAGTTCTAATCCGGGTCACATCACTTGCATGAACGTAAGTGCACAAGGGTGGCTTACTGCAGCATTAAGGCCAACCAGACAAAACAATTGCATGCGAAGCCGCCTATGTGCCTACAAGAAAAAAATTGCTGCAAACGTGCGGTTGGTGTTGCGTTTAAGTACCAAGTTTGACGTCTTTGTCACGCCATCCTGCATCGCCGTACAGCCGCAAGCAGCCAGTCTCTGGTTTGGTCTTTATTTCTAGTGTATGATTTGTTGCTGATGGCTTATTTATTTCGAATTTACCTTTATATTATTTGCAGCGATTTGTTTCTATTTAGTTCAAAATTACCTCGCAGTCTAGGCACATCGCTCCATGCACATAATGAACTGTACTTGCTGAGCTTAATTTTACATGCTGACAACATCGTTAGCAACATACTAAACGTTTATAAGCTGAATCAGATATACCACGTATGCATATTAACAATCACAATTAGTAATCTAAGAATTACAGGATTCTACGCAACAGTTTTGAAAAAGAAATAAAGTTAAGATAGACAAGGTTCTAAATACCACAAGTTATATTTTCCGTATTTCCAACGATTAAATATGTTTAGTTCTTCCCCAACTGATGGTATTACATGCCGTTCTATAGTTTGTTCCACATTATGTTTTCAGAAAACTAACTGGATGACAGCTCGTTTCACCGCACTAAGAGTGCAAAAACATGTGGGTATGACACTTGGAGACTCTACAAATTTACTGTTAGAGTTTACGAATGGGATGTTTACGGGTTTTTTGCACTCGTAGTGGAAAAAAACGTGCCGTCATACAGTCAGTTTTCTGAAAACATAATGTGGAACAAAGTTTTTTATAGCATTGGAATTATTGTAAGAGTTCTAGCACCTGAATTATTGGGTTAGTATCGGAATTATAGGGTTCTAGCATCGGAATTATAAGGTTTTAGCAGCGGAATTAAAGGTTTCTAACTGGTACTAATCACTTGATGCACTCTAGCTAGGCCTGTTTTACAGAGCAGAGTCATTGTAGTTAGAAGTTTATTTACCGTTGAGTTTATACAATTATGTGACGAACAAATTGAGCTAAATCAATTTAAATTTTGCTTGATAACAGGTGAGAACGTTACCTCTGAAACGTCGCAAATGAAGTGTATTTTGCTTTGGTAGTATTGTGGCTTTTTTAATTCACAGTCTGAAACCAAAGAGGGTAGGTTTTTTGTTGTTGCTCTCTAAGGAGCAAGGCCGATTTTAGAGTCCCGCGAGCTGGGGAATCGTAACAAAGTGAACAGCAGCAGCCCAGTGGTCAGAGGCTTGGCCTGCAAACCAAGCGGACGTTGGTACGAAACCCGCCTTTAACCAACGTCTTGGCTCACATACGTACATTGTTGAATTTGTCTTTGAAACTTGGGTTTTTATATGCAATTATATGACCATTCATTGACGTTAGATATACAGAGATTTACTGTAAGCCTAAACAAGTACAAACAACCACATTTTCCAATTTAATAAAATGTAATACAATTCTAACTAATTTTGTTCAATAGCTGTGAGTGACAAGTTCCTATGTTATTTGTGGAGTAATAAGTAGATGGACGAAATGAAACTTGCATCTCACTTTTCTTAAGCAGCCAATACCTATTGACCGAGTGTGTGAAGCGAACAAGGTCTTGTTTTAAATAGACATTTGTGTCTGCTTGTTCTGCAGTTACGGCCGATTAGTGCATCAACGGATTCGAATGAAATTTGGTAGGAGTATTGTTTGAAATAAGCCTGAACAGCTTTTGTAGTTGATTTTGCACCTGTTAACCAAAAATCTAAAATGGTGGGCCGATATGCCGTCCAAAAATTGTTGTTGGCTTATATCTTCCAAATCGTTCATCAAACTGAACAGGAAATGGTTTGGAGCACGCAGAATACCGTGTGTATCAGCACTGGTCCCATTGAACTTTTGTGAAAGTGAAGACGGCATGCAGTTATAAACGGCTTGCAACAATAATTGGATTACAGTTGTTATAGCCAAATGCATGAAATGATTCTAATGAAATTTAGTACGAATGTTATTTGAAATGCTGCTGTACAAAGTAGGTATACATGATTTCACACCAGTTCATAGAAATCCAAAATAGTGGCCGAAAATGGCACCCAAAAATCTGTTTTCGGTTTGTAACTTTTAAATTGTTCATCAGATTGAACACAAAGTGTTTACGAATATTCAGAACAACATTATTTAGCATGAACTCGTTCGAGTTTTGTGAAAATTAAAAGTTGCCGCTAATATGTCTTCCAAAAACTATTTTCGTCAAGTAGGGTGCATTTACGCAACTACTCACCTTCGCATTCTCGCAGCTAGAAGCTAGAAATCATCTGACATTCTAACATGGCGGCGCGTTTAGCTCTGCCGGCTCGCAACGAAAACAGTCAAGAAGTGAGTTCAGAAGTCAGTGTGAAAATCGCTTCGTCAGGATGAATTCTTTATCTTATTGTCACAGATTATGAGACTGTAAGCCTTTATTCAAACGAAGTCGGATTTAGCTAATCCAGGAAGCGTTGTTTACCATGGCAACGACGCATCTGCCATCTCGATTAAATTCTAGCTGCAAGAATGCAAAGGCGACTCGTTGCGTAAAGGCGCCCTTAGGGCTGATTTATGCAACGACAATATTCTCGCTTACTATAGCTTTTACTTGGTTAAAACTAAATTTGCTGGCTGCTTCTCGCCTTTACCAAAGAATGTGGCTTTCAAGTTGTCT
>JAHWFP010225419.1:0-18355 GCA_023313725.1 Lithobius niger
CTAGTTATTAGTTTACCACAATTAAACAGCCACTAGTTATTAGTTTAAATAACTGAAAGCAACGACATTTAAAAAACGTTTACTTTTAAATTGTTATATTTATGCCATTTGGCATCGACTATTCACCTTATACAAAAAAATAGTTGGCGTACAAATTAACACGAATTGGAATTTATTTTTCCATTATATAAGTGATGTATCGCAACAGTTTCCCTTTATTCTAAGTATTATTTTTACGTATTTAAAGAGGCACATTACCGTAAACCGCGTATTAACAGCCCTGGAAAAGCTACGACTCACCTCCCCCCCCCCCTAAAATGCTTTAAGGTCATAAATCGTGAAATTACCTAGTTACATTCCCCCCCCCCCCCTCCCACCACCACCACTTGGGTTATTTCGTGATTTCTGATCTTAAAGCATTTTAGATTGAATTATAACTTTGTTACCGCCCAGCCCCCTTTTTTTTTTTCAAATTAGTTTTAACACTTCAGGAGCGTTGAATAGGCGATTTATGGTTTTATAATACAATAGTTTAAAAATCGTCTTGTTTGTCCTTTAATTTCTAATTAAAAAAAGTAACATTCTCAGGGTCAAAAGGACTTTTCATACGAAGTATAGTGATGCAGTTTTCATCTCTGAGGTTTGCCCTAGTAACAAGTCACATTGGATAACATGTTGTTTATTTTTTGTTAACGGTTCTTTGCCCTCAATCGTTTTTTTTTTTTTTTCCTATTCATCTTTGGACAGAACCAAATAAGCTCTCCACCTCTACCAATACTGAAATGAATTCAGTCCTACACGCAAAGTGTAGGAGTGGATGTGGTAACATCTCTTTTGGTTTTGGGGCACACCCTGCCTGGGGCAAGCAACTGCCTACGGTCCTTTGCCTCTTTCTATGCACGGCCATGCTGTACGCGCACTAAATTGTAACCTTGATGCCCACTCCCCTATAGGCCTACGGGAGCAGCCCTAAATCTCGGTGCCATAACAACTTTCGATTTATCCTGGGCGTAAAATGGAGTCGAATCGGGAAAGAAAACATATTAAAAAAAATAAAAAGTAGGCATATAGACTCTTGCGTAACATAATATAAGTGAATCAAGTGTAAAAAAATAATAAAAAGCAATAACTCGTACGGTTGGTGTGGGTTGACTTGTCCAGCAATGGTCTTCCATCATTAAAGGGGGATTGCCACCACGTGACAAGCTGCGGTATCTATAGCCATTTGCCGCAATCTAGTTCTGTCTCGCCCTTACTTTCAACAGGCGATGGAACACACAAATAAATTTCTTTTTACACAACAAACAAACCACGTTCCTCCTTAATTACTGAGTGTAAAGTTGGTCCGTCCACGTGCACCAGGGAGCAACGGTAAAGTTAAGCCTAACGACACCACAAGCGCTTTTTTTTTATATATCGACCGTTTTGAAACGCCTGTTTTGAACCGCTATATGGGCGCCATCTAGTGACAGTGATATCGTTAACCTTGACCGCTTGCTCCCTGGTGCACGTGGGCACCCCAACTGTACGTTCAACAATTAAGGAGGCACGTGGCTAGTTTGTTGTATCAAAAGAAATTAATTTTCGCATCCTTCGCTTGTTGAAATCAAAATTGCTACATAGAACTAAATAATGGTAGACGGCGTTCGATGCTGCAACCTGTTATTCGGTGAATAGGCACCTTTCATTATTTTAGTTGTAAATTAATTTCATATTAATTTTCATATTAATTTCATATTAATTTTCATATTAATTTCATATTAGTTTTTATATTAATTTCATTTCAAATTAATTTCATATTAATTTCCCTGTATAAGTCTGATTAATTTTCTGAATAATTTTTATTTTTATGAGAATCAAAATCCCTGAAACTCCCTGTACAATTTTATTAATTTACAAACTTAAAGACGCCTTTTCACCTTTTCGACTCCTACAGATGCAGCGCCGTAAAATCTTCGAGCAATGCAAAGAAAACGGCGGTAAATAAAAAATGGAACAATGGAACATTGACAGCAGCGCCGCGATATATACCGTAACTAAAACGAGATCACGTGACCCACACCAGCCTATTGGATGACGGAGAAGCCGGAGCGTGATTGCTGTGTTTAGAACATGGGCAGCGCTATCGAAATGGTGAATAGGCGCCATTAAGTTCGCATATTAATAAAACGCGTTGGGAAGTTAAAATTAATAGGACTTACGTTGAGGTAGACAGTCTGACAAACAGACAGACAGTTCGGTTCAATCCTTTTTAAGTTGTTTCATGCGTATGGAAAGATGAACACAACGGAGCATGACCACTAAACTATCCTACCAGATCCGTGGGGTTTGACAAAGGCTAGCTGAAATCTCGGACGCTTTCTGATTTCGGACAGTTGGAAACCATAGCAAATCATCAGCGCAAGTCAACACGAAACCAGCTCACAATCTGCTTGAAATCTCGACAACTACAGGCGAAATCTGCAAATCATTGCAAAGCCGCAAACCTCTGTAAATCCTGCAAATCATAGCAAATCAATACGAAATCTGCAAATCTGCCTGCAGATCTAGTAAAATCTGCAAAAAAAACCACACAAATCACTGCAAATCAATAAATCTAAATGAAATCTGCAAATCTGTAAATCTTCAAATCTGCACAAATTCGAACAAATCTTGCCAATCTATACTAATCTTCAATTATTGCTAATCTGGGCAAATCTGAATAAATCTTGCAAATTTACGCAAATCTCTGCAAATCTGCCCAAATCCCTACAAATCTGCAAACCTAATGCAAATTTCCGAATCTAATGTAGTGATTCGGATTTGCCAATCTCGTCCGCTGTTTCCGCGTGTGTTGGACCAAGACTACCTAGACGTAAAGGCTTAACGTTAGGAATTCGACGCGTCGTCCAGTTAGCCACCGATTCTGACACTAGTCGCGCTACTTACACCCCAAAAATGAACTGCTCTAACATGCGGACTGAACTGTGAAAGGTACGTGTGACACGCGATACGCGGATATTAAACTTAAAACACTGCATTGACACCAAATTATTAAACTTTAACAACAATGGCTTCATGCTACGTACCTATTTGTTCACTCGACGACAAACCAAAGCCTCCGGAGGTTTAATTTCATGAATTTCAAGCAGAAGAGCAACCAAGGTACGTGTGTGTTGTACTGTATGATACGCTACGGCGTTTTCAATTCTCATTAAAAATGTGTTAAACGATCCATTGACGTAGAAGTAAATCGTCCGAAGACTTCAAGAATAGTCACCATTACCGTAAAATAATGTTCGTTTAGCGCTGCAACACCGGTAAATCTAATAATGAGAAGATATCACGTTTTTGTGCATCCCGCTAACACTAATCAATGCTACGATTGGGGTTTTTCGTTCTTCGTGCTTTCAGTTCAGCGCAACGCTTGGACGACGCGTCTAGCATGCTACGTGAAACCGAGCGTTAAGCCTTTATGTCTAGGTAGCCTTGGTCGGACCCCTCCGGCAGCCTATATCAATGTTAAGGAGGTGAACAATATGGCCGCTATGAAGTCACGTTGCTGAGGAAGGATGCTAATAGCAACCAGGCGAGTTCGGCAAACGGAGTACGGCAGAAGGTCGAGCACGGTTTTGGGGACATCTATTGACGACAGGCAACAGTTTTCAAAATTATAATTATAATTTTTGTGTAAATAATAACATGTCTCCAGGTTTTCCAAATGTAAAAGTGGTCATTTTCCACCGTCAAATCACAAACAACAAAGTATATTTCTACATACATTGTTTTTCTTAGCCCAGCACATCCTCCTAAGACCCGTCCGACACGTATGTGCCCATCTACAAGCGGGGGCAAAAAGTACGGTTCCAGGCGCAACGCGAGCTTTGTGAGGGGTCACTGGGGACTCCGAGTAAAGCGAGCAAGCACAGTCCAGTGGTCAGCATCCTAACCTCCAAACCAAGCGAATGCCGGTTCGGATCCCACGGCTGACCCTAGAATACCCGGGTCAGGAGGATAATCTCTCCAAATTTTTCTTTCCAATTTCTATGCTTAGTGTATTCAGAATTGTTTTTTTTTTACTGTTTTTCCATTGTATGTGCTGGAAGGAATCACTGTACTTGCGTATGCATGAATTTCTTTTACCTTTGCAGTTTAGCTCTGCAGGTTAGCTTTGCAGTTTTCTCTTTTTTTTTTTCTGGGTAAATATGCGGATGTGGTTCGAAAATGTATTAATAACCATTAAATTACGTCAGTCCAGGAGAAAAACAGCTGCCCACCTGGTTTCACTGTAACGTAGGATTGGAGACTTCAGGACTTCCGGTGGAGAATCCTGATACTGTTCTTCACTGTGGCCTCTGGATGATGTAATGGCTGTTTGCTTGTTTAGGTTGGTGAGAGTATTGGACTGAGAACTTTCTTTTATTTCCGCAAAATTGGAAAGCCCACACCACTCACTCTACTCAGTAATTATATAAATCAAAGCTTTACTCGCCGCTGAACGATCACCGACCAACAAACCACAAATCTATACAGTATATCTCACTTAGAAGAAGTGATTTGCTTTGATTCTCGTTACGCCCATATAACGCCAATGACGTCACCGTCGTGAATTGTCGGCCCTTTACGAAAATACGAAACTGCTTCGTTTCAGGATTCGGAGCTTTTACGTTTAACTTCGTTTAAGGCGGCATAAAAATGAGGTTTAGGACCTACTTAGAAAAGAAAACAAAAATTCTCACACCGAACGTCACTCGTGCTTTTCAGTCATATTACCCCGAATGCTTACATGAAATCGATAATTTGAGCTGTTTAGCACGAAACTCCTTTCCAACAAAACTCCTTTCCTTTGCTAAAAACACACGAATTATCGATTTCATGAAAGCACTCCGGGAATTATTACTGAAAATATCCTGTATAAAAGACGGAACGCCAAAGGCTCACCAAGAATTAAATAAATACAGATGCGAACCTAGTTACGTTGCCTTTTGGACTTACATGTCAGACTGCCTTAGCAGGGAATCGAGCCCACGACCTTTGAAACCAAAGGCCGAGGTCCTACCGCTGAGCCATACTGACTTCTGGCTTATGACTTATGGACTTATGGCTCAGCGGTAGGACATCGACCTTTGGTTTCAAAGGTCGTGGGTTCGATTCCCCGCTCAGGCAGTCTCACATATAAGTCCAAAAGGCAACGTAAATAGCTTTGCATCTGTATTTATTTAATCCTGTATAATTGTGCTAGGGAGTAAATCACTAAGTGCGCCTGAGGGACCTGTTTGTCATTTTCTGATCATTGTGCCCATGGGAAAAGTTACTTCGTATTTGGCCTGACTTAGCATCCTTGCTATCGCACATTAAACAAAACTAAAAAAAAAAAAAAAACACAACTGTGTCTATGAAGCTTGATTTTGAATGGTATGTGTAATGATTTGCAGGCAAAGGCTATACTGTGCAATGGACTGCAGTGGTGGGGAACCCACTCCCCCTAACCCCCCCCCCCTTCCGCCCACAAAAAAAAGAAACGGTTGTACGTTTTTTTGTGTGTGTGGCAGGAGGAAGGGTAATTCAAAAACAATGGCAGAATTAAATGTTAATTAAAACAACGGCAATTAAAAAAATTGGCAGAATTATTGGCGGCAGCGCGCCGAAAAAAAATAAGCTAACTAGCGACGACGCACATGGGGTTTGATTTTTGGCCGGTGGCGGCGGCGCACACCTAGGTATTGGGACAGCAGCTGCCGACATTATTGACGGTTGTACTCGGAACGGAACCAAATATTTATTTATCCTAACCTACATTGGCCACCAATAAAATAAATGTTAAATGGGGCACAATTTAAATCAATGTTCCTCGTGCTAGATTCACACAAATTAAGTGCTTCACTTCAAAGCACAACAGAAATATTTATAACGAAACGTGAATACCATTCCGCCACCATTTAGCACAACCTTCGTCCTCGTTCGTTGAGGGAGAATAACATCCCGGTGGACACGTAGGTCTGGACGTGCTGCACCACGGTAGTGGACGTGAGGAACCACGATGAACGTGATTCATTCGTAAAAGCAAGTCGAAATGTCGCAGACACTACCGAGCCGGTACTCTAGCATCTGGGACGGCAACGGGTCTAGAGCGTTGGAAGAATGGATCTCGGTTGCACTTTTAATAATTAGCACCGTTAGCACGTAGTATTTTTTACTGTCAGGACTCTTGTCGCAAACGTTTGAAATATCCAATCCACCACGTCCAGTATGAGGGCTCGTTTATGCAACGACAGTTTTCTCGCTCACTAGCTTTTACTTGATCAATACTAAATCTGATGGCTGCTTTTCGCCTTTACCGGAGTATGCGGCTTTCGAGATGTCTATTCGTATTAGTAACCATGACAACGACGTAGACGCAAATCTTCTCCTCGTGCCTCTTGACACGGGTCGATTTATGACAACGAAAACAATTTTTTACTGCAGTGCAAGGCGATAGACTGTTTTTTGTATGCCAGCATTCGGTGGTTTGTCTTCGATTCGATAGCCACGAAATGGACGCCATGTTGGATTTTGAATTCTCGCTGCGAGAATTCTACCGACGTTTGATCATTGCTAGAAGCTGTACTTTGAGGTAGAATAGCAAATTTTGGAAATAACGTGAAATGACAACAATCTTGTAGCAACGTTTAAAATTACTGTAGCATTTTGTTCTTTATCCGTGTTGTTATTTATAATACATAAAATTTGTTATCTACTACTGCATTCATTTAGTAGCAACGGTAAACTAATCGTAATTAAATAACGGTTGACTATAGCAAATAGCTTTCGGCGAGCGAGAATGACTTGTTGCGTAAACGCGCCCTGACGTTAGCCTGCTTGTGTCCGTTACCATGGAGATCAGCCGAAGTCTGCGCATGCGTAGAGTGAATTAATTGTATAGCGACCGTCGGTGATGAGGAGGAATCGTCTCGTGCCGTCCTCGCTTGCTAGCCTAAAGAACCAAACTTAAGAGAAAAAATCCACATAGGAATATAGGTGGAATTAACACGTAGCGCCACCTAGTAGAATTTCAACAAACTACTATTAAAGTCCTTAACATGTGGAGTTTAATTCAGAATCAGTTTATGATTGAAGAGAAGAATCGGTTTCAAGATGACCGCTGATTGGCATGATTCCCACAAGACATATAAAAACAAGCACATTTTAATTTTCAGTCCTCATTTACGGATCTTGTTCACAATAAAAGAACACAAAATGAAGAGCAACAACTCACTGCTGCAGCCTGCAACACGGCCATGTAGTAGACTGCAGCAGTGAGGTGGTGCTCTTAATTTTGTGTTCTTTTATTGTGAACAAGGCCTGTAAAAATGAGGACTGAAAATTAAAATTTGCTTGTTTTTTATATGTCTTGTGGGATTCGTGCCAATCAGTGGGCTTCATGGAACTGATGTGGAGTGTAGTTCCGATTTTAACTCTCCCCAGTGGTGCCCAATGTATTTATTATGTAACAATAACACATCACCAGTCACCACAAGTTAACATAACCCGTCAACAGTCAATAAAACGCTTACATCTTGAAAAAAAATATTAAAAAAAATACGTTTTAGTTTATAATTTTATGGACGGTTGAATATTGATTGAAAACGAAACAGAACAGTAGATGCTGTTGCAGCTTAAAGTAAAGCTTGTAAAAATAACATGGCCGAAAGTGTGTGATGGGGGAAAGAGAGGGAGAGGGGGCTGACGTCCCTACCACTAGTCCAAGTCGGAAATATAGGAGTCACCATTTTTAAACTGGAGGGGGGGGGGAGCATTTGATATTGGGATGGGGAGGGGGGGGTTACTCCTCACTGGACCAGGGAGTATAGGCACCACTGCACCTACCGATTAACTCTTGCTTTCACGTTACAGGTTAAAAATTTAAAGACAAAATAAGAACTTTCCAGGAGGAAAATTTCTACGGAAGATGTTCTCTTCGGCACTTTAATTTTAACCATTAACTATTTTAGAACTCTCTTCTTGTTTCCATTCCTCTTCCTTCAAATTAAAACAGCCTTTACCAAACTATTTAATCTTCCTGAAACGTGCCGGTAGTAGCTTTAAATTTTCTACAGCTTCTGTGTCGAGTTGATAGATGCCTTTGAGCTTCTCGTGTTCAGCGACCTTGTGCCTCTCAAAGAACCCTTTCTTCCCTCGGAAATTGGATCTTCCAATGGAAGCCAAAGGCTCTTTTGTGCATCGTATACTTATCTTTCTAGAACCATCAAATGCTTTTGCACCGCGGCTACCACTTTCTTGCCGGCCTAATGTCCATGCTAAGGGGAGGAACCACCTCCGTCTTTTCTCACTTTCAGAATTGTGCATTTTCAGGTGGAGGAGAAACAACTCGAGTCTTATTTGAAGGAGAACTGAAGACTTATTTAAAACCAAAAAAAAAAAAAACGTTACAATGTTGCAATTGTTGGGTGAACTGTTGAATCGGGCGTAAGAAGTAATTTTTAATTTAAGCCAGGGTAGAAATGGGTACTGCTTTTCTTTCTCTGACAACCGTAAACATTCGGATGAAACTAGTACCTGCTTTCAACGATTTACCGCCACAGTGTGCAACTATTTAGCGTCACTAAAACAAATTGATCACGATAAGAATACAAAATTAATCTCTTAAAATATATCACAAGTCAGATTAGGACATTACAATAATTTTAAGAATGATCAGAACTGGCTGAACAAGTTTTATTTTCTTTTAAACCCAACATTCAATTTTAAAACGGGTTGTCGTTACGAGTACAGCTAAGTATAACGCATGGTTTTATGTTCCGAGAAGAGTATTTTTTTTTTATTTTACTAGGGGATTTGGTCCGGTTACTCTGGTAACTTTTCCCTGGTTGAATGTTATCACTACTTTCAAAGGCCGACCCCTTTTTGGCCAAACAGCCAAACAGCAAAGAAGGCAGTGCTCGCTCCATTATGTCGACAGTGGAAGTAACGACGGCCCTAGTATTAATGCTTGATTTACTAGTAATAGTATTTATACTTGATTATACTAGTAATAGTATTTTTTTCACATTTTATTTCTTGCGTCTGTGTTCAAAATATTACCAAACATTTATTGTTGTAGCACTGTGACATTTTTTTTTTCGGGGGAGGGGGGGTTGCTTTGCTTTGCTTTGTGGATAAGAAGCTCATTTACTCTGCTTCGCATCACACCGCATTATAAAACACTGAATCGATGTGGGAAGTTTGAAAGAAATCGGATAAATGGTTCAGAAGTTATCGTGAACACAGACACAAGACAGATGAACAAATAGAGACAGAAAATTCTTGTGTACTGTTCGGCGGGAAAAAACGCGTTTAAGAACATGCTTTACATAATCGTCGCACGTGTGAACACGAAAAGCGATGAGAATCAACTTGGAATTCAATAGAAAACTAACGTGGAATCTCACAAAATCGGTTGCTAGACGCGCCGTGAAGTGCGCCAGGCATAAATGTAGATATTTATTTTTTATAACTTAACAGAGTGACTCTCGATTCAAAATAACGCGAGACGTGCTTTGAATCAACGCCGTTTATTTCTTTTTTTTTTTTTTTATTTCTTTACAAGTTTTATTTTATTTTATGCGGACATGAAAGAGGAAACCTACTTATCACAGGGGCGACAGAAAAGAGGTGTTGTTGTTTGCACCACCTGAATTTGAAACGCATCGTAAAAATGCAGAAGAGTTGACGAATTTTTTAACAAGACTTCCAAACGTGTTTAACAAAAGGTAAAGTTTGGTTAATGGAATGGAGGTAAAATATAATAAAAAGGAAATTGTCATTAATTAGCAGAAATAAATATAAAGGCCATAAAGCTACCAAATGACAAGTGAGCTGCATGCAAATGTCGTGTCTGCGCTCTCTGGGAATAGACCACTGTGATAATTTGACTTGGACTTTGAAAATGGCCACCATGGTATTTATTATACGTTGTAATAATGACCACCAATGCACTAGACCACTGTACGAAATTGACTTAAAACTTTAGAAATGGGTACCAATTCACTGGACTATTGTACCAATTCGACTTAGTGATACTTTGGAAATGGTCACGAAGCCATCAAAACTTCTATGATATTCTGCCTAAGACTTTGAAAATGGCCATGAAGTCATCAGACACCTATGATAATTTTACTTAAGACTTTGGAAATGGCCATGTAGTCATCAGACACCTATGATAATTTTACTTAAGACTTTGGAAATGGCCATGAAGTCATCAGACCCCTGTGATAATAATTTTACCTAAGACTTTGGAAATGGCCATGAAGTCATCAGACCCCTGTGATAATTTTAAGACTTTGGAAATGGTCAAAGTTATCAGACCCGTGTGATAATTTTACCTAGACTTTGGAAATAGCCATGAAGTCATCAGACCCCTGTGATAATTTTACCTGACTTTGGAAATGGCCATGAAGTCATCAGATACCTATGATAATTTTACCTAAGACTTTGGAAATGGCCATGAAGTCATCAGATACCTATGATAATTTTAAGACTTTGGAAATGGTCACAAAGTTATCAGACCCCTATGAGAATTTTACCAGAGACCTAGGAAATGGCCAGAATCGACATATGAATTAGTATTAATTAAAATCAGTTTCTCACAAATGAACGTCTGCAGAATCTAGCACCATCTAGCACCATCTAGCACTATCTAGCACTTTCTTGCATCAAGCGAAGGAAAGCATGACGCCATTTCTTTTAAAGAAACAAACAAGCTGCATGCCTCGTATCCTTAATTATTAAGCAAAAATGTAATACGTCCTCGTGCCCTGGGAGCAGGCTATAAAGGTTAACGATATCACTTGAGCTAGATGGCGTCGCAGTAGATTACCAATATTTTCTGTTGGTGACAACCCTGAGGGCGCATTTACGGAACGTAAATTTTCTCGCTCACTCTTGCTTTTACTTGGTTAAGGGCGTGTTTAAGCAGCGACTCGGCTTCGCATTCTCGCAGCTAGAACTCAATCGCGATGGCAAAGGTGACATTGCCATGGTAACAACGCTAAATGGATTAGCTAAATCCGACATCGTTTAGTAAATACTTGTGGTCTTATAATCCGTGCCAATAATATAAAGAATTCCTCATGACGAAACAATTTTCCCAAACTCTTCTGAACTCAGGCTATTTGCTGTTTTCGTTGCGAGGCGGCAGACATAAAACCGCCGCCATGTTAGAATTTGAGGTGATTTCTAGCTTCTAGCTGCGAGAATGCAAAAGCGAGTGGTTGCGTAAACATGCCCGAATACTAAATCTGCTGGCTGCTTCTCGCTTTTATCAGAGCATGCGGCTTTCGATGTATCTATGTGTAGTAACCATGGCAACGACACAGACGCAGATCATCTCCTCGTGGCTCGCGACACGAAGTACAATGCATGAGACATGACTGCATCAATTTATGACAAGAAGAAAACAATTTTTACTGCAGTCCACAACGACGGACTGTTTTCTGAATGCCAGCTATTCGATGGTTTGTTATAGATTCGATAACTCTGAAATGGACGCCATGTTGGATTTTGAATTCTCGCTGCGAGTAGCTATTTATTCTACCGTCATTTGATCACTGCTAGAAGCAGTTCTTTGTGAGAGAATAGCAAATTTGGAAAATGGTGAGAAATGACAACAATGTTGTAGCACTATTTAAAATTACTGTTGCACTTTGTTCTATATCCTTGTTGTTATTTATAATACATTTAATTTATGTATTGCCGCATTCATTTAGTAGAAACTTAAAACTAATCATAAATAAATAACGGTTGACTAGCAAATAGCGAGAAGGTCTTGTTGCATAAACGCTCCCTGGCTCAGTCTCAGAGGCGAAGCATCTTTAATTCGCTTTCAGTGTCCTGACCAAAGGAACCAGAAATCTGGTTTCTAGTTTATTGTAAGAAAAATTCATGAATAATTTTAATAGGTTGGTGGACTCTAAACATTAATGGCGGCGACGTAGTGGCGGGGCTGCTATATTTTCCTTTCACAAATTCAGTGGTCCTGAATGAAATCAGCGAACCCGCTGACCGCTACCTACCTGCAATGCCTGTCTGCGTTCGGTTAACTAAACCGGTTCGTCTCCGCCCTAATTCTTGTACCACAGCCGAGAGTCAAACTAACTGCTGCTCTCATCACAGTGGAGACTCCAATCTGTTTTCACCGACGTCACTGTGTAGCACCCCTAACAATCAGCGATGAACTGTTACGGCACTATCGTATCCGACCGAATCTTCTTCCAATGCGGCCTCACAAACTGGTGTAAACTTCCAGAGACGGTTCCTTACTGCAGGGATCTTGACGTATGGACGGAAGTTACTGATGAGGGATTCAGGATGCAGGAGGGCTCGGGATAGGTGCAATAATAGAGGAACTAGAATGCAACTGTGATCTGTGAAGGATGATTTGGTATGGTATGTGTAATGCATTGTTGAAAATTTGCAGGCAAAGGCTATATTGTACAGAGTCCGACAGTGGTGAGGGAACCCCCAACCCCCCCCCCCCCCCCCTTCCCCCCCCCCCCCCCCCCCACACCCCAAAAAAAGTGAAGGTTGTATGGTTTTTTTGGTTTGGCGGGTGGAAATTTATATAACTCTATAGTGGAGCCAGTAACTGGGTTAGCTGCAAGGGGCACTGGAGGGCGAAAAGAGGGTCGTCTTACTGAAGACAATGCTGTTAAGAGTGGATTTCGTAGGCCTATAACGCGCGATTTTGTCGATTTGTTGGTAGTTGCTGACATTTTTAAGCAAGTGGAATCTTTGTTATTTTCCGATTACAACTTCGCAGCATAAAGGATTGGAGAAAACAACGGTTTTTTTTAAGCCTACGAAATCCACTCTCAAAGCACTGCCTTGACTAGAAGTGCCGTTGTTTAACCCTCCATTTCAATCTAGTGCCCCTTGCAGCTATCTCTCTTGTAGCCAATATGACGTCACTTGCCGCTGCTCTATTAAAACAATGCTAATTAAAAACAGTGGTAGAATTATTGACGGCGGCGTGCCAGAAAAAACAAACTAACCAGCGACGCCGCATGTGACGCTTGATTTTTGGCCGGTGGTGGCGGCATAGATTTATGGGTATAGAGCAGTGACACGACGTAGTATTATTGTATATAACTCTATGCTGAAGCCTTAATGGGTTAGCTGCAAGGGGCAATGCAGAGAGAAACAGAAGGGCATCATACTGAAGCCGATGCTGTGAAGTGTGATTTCTTAGACCTAAAACGCGCGATTTTTGTTGTTGGAGAAAACAACGTTCTTTTAAGCCTAAGAAATCCGCTCTTCCGTTGTCTTTCCCTCCATTTTTATGTAGTGCACCTTGTAGTTATGCCCTCCAAAACCGATACTGGTGCCAATATGGCGGCAAATGTCACTGCTCTATTGGGACAGCAGCTGCCGGCTGACAGTAACACTAATAGATGAATGCACTAGGAACGGAACCAAATATTTATTTCTCGAAACCTACATTGACCACTAATAAAATAAAGGTTAAATCCGGCACAATTTAAATCAATGTTGTTTGTGCCAAATTCCCACAAATTAAGTGCTTCACTTCAAAGCACAAAAGAAATATTTATAACGAAATGTGAATACCATTCCGCTACCATTTAGCACAACCTTCGTCCACGTTCGTTGAGTTAAGGATAACGTCCCGATGGACGCGTATGTATGGACGCGCTGAACCAGGGTAGTGGACGCGAGGAACCACGTTCACGTGATCCATCGTAAGCAAGTCGGAACGTCGCCGAGACTGCTGAGGCAGTCGGGACTGTAATTTTTGGGACTTGGGTTGTGGTATTGGGACTAGAGCATTTGAAGAATGGATCTCGGTTGCAGTTTTAATAATTAGCACCGTAAGTCTTGACTATTTTTTTACTGCCGGGACTCTAATTTTACCGCAAGTGCTTGAAACATGCAGTCCACCGCGTCCATTACGTCGTTAGCCTGCTTGCGACCATTGCCATGCAGAGCAGCCGAAGTCTGCGCATGCGTAGAGTAAGTTAGTTGCTATAGCGACTGGGTGAAACGGAATATTCGTACCGTGCCGACCTCGCATGCTAGCCTATAGCTTAGAAGCTTGGTTCATAGAAAACAAGCTTCTAGAAGAGTTCGTCATAAGATGATTGGTTCAGTTTAAATATATGTTAGAGCTTACCTGTGTTGACATAACCTAGCTTCTAATATTATTAATGCCGTGCGGATGATTAATGGGAATAGTTGTGGGGCATGATGACTTATTTGGTAAGAATTGCGGGAAAAGAGAGGATAAATTTCTCGAATAACGATCGAAAGTAGCCTAGGCTTACGCTTGTCACTACTTTGAAAGGAATGAGGCCTGGGAACATAAATATATATTTTTTTACACGGACATTCCAGATCCGTGATGATGATTTTCATGATGATTTTCAATTTTTTTTTCCAAATTACTTGTCTTGGTCGCGCTGTCGTGCCCCCTGTGGCTAAACATATAACATCGGAAACCCGTAACCAAAAAACTTGTATCCCGCTGAAGCGTGATCCGTACAGACGCTTCGGATCTGGAATGTCTGGGAGGGAAAGTCTGGGATGGGTGGGAAGGTTATTGTTGCCTAGATAACAAAGTTGTTACATAATTGTCCAGGCAACCCTCGAGCTTACAATGCTTGCTTGCAATTCATTCACTTTTACATTGTTGATATTTGACAATACATGAAGTAAGACAATATATAAACAAGTAGTGCGCAACAGTGAGTTGCTTGGAGGGGAAGGCAAACTGAGAGAAAGATCTGGCAGACAAGGTCAATTGTGGTAAAAAGCATGCAGCTACCGTACGGAGTTCGTCCAATGCTAATGACGGGTGTAAATATTACCACTGCCTGATCAATCCCTACACTACCTTGAGCTACTGGATCGTCTCGACGTTAACATCCCAGAATACTTTTGCTATCAGTGGGAACATCAGTAACGTGGGAGCCATACTCAACGGGTTGTCACACCCCACATTTTCGGTCCTGCGTATTTAATAATGAGTACAGAAAATAGAAAGCAGGTTGGTACCGGTTTACGCCAGGTAAACTTTTGCTGGTTTTCGATTTGTTATGCTGTCAGTTATGCTGTCCAGAAGAATTTTTAAAGGTACATTCCCCCCAACGCCATTTTTCTCGATCCTCCACATCAAGTACGGCCCCAAAGGTCTGTTTACTTACCGTTAGTCAATCCCTTGCTAAAAATTCGTTTTAAAATGTGGCGTCTAGGAGATTTTCTGTTGAATATTGGGACCTATATCCTATATCCTGCGATTATATGATCCTTTGCGCACTTACAGCAACCATGATCTTTCATCTGTGTGTGTGTGCATGTACTAATTTTTAATCGTTTGCTGATAATTACCGTGAGATGAAAAATCTAAAAGACTAACGTGTAAAAATTAAAATTATTTATGCCTGTCGATCGCCGAAGATAAATTATAAGATACTAGCCTACAAAATTTTTAAAGTGTGATGTTAAAATACGAAAATCATTCCGGTTTGTGACGACACAATCTTTAACTTGATACGGCTTCGTATATTATTCCCAAAGCCAACTGAGATAGTAGCTGCCTACCTCGCTACGAGGAACGCAGCTACCTTTCTCAGTTGGCCTTGTATTCCTACGCCGAGTCTCCTGAAACGGTGCGATAGTAACATGCGCGTGTGGAGATCTGCAAGTGGCTGTTATAAAGCAGGCCGGATGTGCCTTTAAGTTGTTTGGTTCCTACATTTTAGCTGCAGTAATTTGTACTGATGGAAGGATTAGAAAGAACAGCACGTTTCGTTGTAATATCTCCTTTAATTTTCCGGACGAGCCGATAACAATTTTTTTTGTTTTAATATTATGCAACTTACTGTGTTAGTAAATGTACTGCGTGCTCTGCATGACACATAGAAACGGTCAAGGGTGTAGAAACGTCCCTGAGATGGTGGGTGAACCTAAGAGACGCTTACCAAAGGTGGCACGCGTTTCATTGGTTCATACATGATTCAAGGACGATGACGACCCAGTTGATGAAATTTGCTTGTTTTATCAGTTTCAACCTGTTTTTATAACATAGAGCAGTGACACGTCGTAGTATTATTGTATGTAACTCTATGCTGGAGCCTTAATGGGTTAGCTGCAAGGGGCACTGCAGAGAGAAACAGGAGGGCGTCATACTGAAGCCGATGCTGTGAAGAGTGATTTCTTAGACCTAAAACACGCGATTTTTGTTGTTGGAGAAAATAACGTTATTTTAAGCCTAAGAAATCCGCTCTTCCGTTGTTTTTCCCTCTATTTTTATGTAGTGCACCTTGCAGTTATGCCCTCCAAAACCCATACTGGTGCCAAGCTAGTGCCAATATGGCGGCAAATGTCACTGTTTTTTTGGATTTTTTTCCTGTATTGCTGTTGTGGAAGCTTTTTATTATATACTAGTCAAATTGCTCGCTTCGCTTGCTCCGTTGGCGTCGTCTCGCTTCATTCGAGACGATATCTTCTTGGCATTCGTATACTAAATACGGATGCAAACCCATTTACGTTGCCCTTTGGACTTAAATGGCAGACTGCATGAGCGGGGAATTGATCCCACAACCTTTGAAACCAAAGGTGTAAGTCCTACCGGTGAGCCATACTAACACGGCCTCCGTATTTATTTAGCCTCTCTCGAGCCCATTTGGCTTTTCATCCTGTTTAATTCGTATACTAACAGGTAGCATCTGCCACCCCCCCCCCCCCCCCGCAAAAAAAAGTTAAAAAAATCAAGTAATTTATTGTTCACAGATTTTTGCGGCTCTTATATATATGAAGTTCAGTTATAATAATAATAATAATAATATTTGTTGCGATAGCAACGGGTCTGGCAAGGACTGGGGAGTCACTAACAGCCAGCCACAATTACATGTAAATACAGTGAACATAATACGGCCAAGGAATGATGATGGTAACAGGTTTGGGGACACGAATGCCTTACCACCAAGGTTAGACCTGCCAGGGACTCAAAGGCCCCGGATGACATCGCCAAACGTTCAGGACATGGGAAGTGTGTGAAAAGTGTTAAAAGGCCAAAAAATAATGCGAAATATATACAGCGAATATATAAAGCGAAATATGTAAAGCGAATATATAAAGCGAAAGCGAAAGCGAAATAAACGCTTTCTTTCGTTGTGTTTCCTGCCAATCCGCCATTTATATGTTTACAGAGTTTAAATAATCTGCAGAATCAATAAGCGTGCTACAACTTGTTTAGTAACCCATTACCACACAGGAGTGGATTTTAAGCTGAAGAATATTTACAGTATTGCGGTACAGTCCTGCGGTACTGTCATCACGTGACCTTGGATACCTGGCTTCTGGCTTGGCCCGTTGTAGTGGAGGATGAAAAAAGATCAGCATGCCGCCATTTTGTTATTTTCGTTTGTCTTGCGATCAGCGCTGATGTCATGTTTTTTCCCCCATTAAAATGGTGTACAATTGTAGGATTTTGGGTTGCGGCAATGAACGGGTGCAGATGGGTTCGTATTTTTTTTTTTTCAATTTCCAGCAATTCGCCCATTCGTAAACGAGTTGGGCGAAGCTAAACCAGCCAAACGTCGTCTGCTTGCTGTAAACGCGAGTGTTTACCTCCGTTACAAGATGGCGGCACGCGTTGTTCGGTTATCATTACGAAATACGGGCAACGTTTGATCTTATTGACGGCGCTCTATATGAAATTGCATAATGTGATGGGTCTGGGTTTGTGTTGCGCTAACTAAACGTGACCCTCACTCACTTCCTCGGCGTTCAAAAGAGACGCCGCGTTGTCGTTGTTCTTCTTTAGCGAGCAGCTTACTTCACATGACAGACGAGTTGCGCAACAGGTTTCTGCTTGCTTCTCCTTTTAGCTAACAAGCATTCTAATCACGAAATGAAACGTTCCCAACCACCCCACGCACACTTGTTTATCGTACAAATCCGCGGTGAAATTGCGTGCGTAAAAAGAAAATTTCCAGCTGCACTCTTTCCTCCAGCTTGGATGTTCATTCATTCATACAAATTAACAGTGACACAGATGTCGTCTTTTTCTTATCGTTTGAGGGCACTTTTAAGCCACCATGCAGCTAATGCTAAAGTCGGTGTTTGCAGAGGTGACGGCTTCACGCCTGTTACGGAGCACGTCGCTCTAACTGCCTGTAACTAGAATAGTAACCATGGCAACGACGCGTGTCGTCTCGTGGGTCGAAACACGAACTTCGATGCATTTTGCGTTGCGGCGTTGAATTCTGTTAAAGGCAAATTGAGTTGATCTACACTTGTTACTACAATAATAGGTAATTTTTTTAACTCGCTTAAAAAAAAAAGAGCGGCTTCACTTCGGCCACTTTCGAATATGTTGAGA
>JAHWFP010225420.1:0-13989 GCA_023313725.1 Lithobius niger
ACACACAGGATGATTTCTTGAGGTTGTGTTAAATGGTTTTTTTCATATGCTTGTTCCCTTTTTCTGTGTGTGGACAGTGTGATAATATGAATTTTGACACACAAGGTGATTTCTGGAGGTTGTTTTCAATGTTTTTTCAACCGCCTATTCCCGTTTTCTGGTGTGCGGACAGTGTGGTGATTTGAATTCTCACACACAGGATGATTTCTTGAGGTCGTGTTAAACGTTTTGTTTATATAGGCTTGTTTCCTTTTTCTGGTGTGTGGACAGTGTGGTGATTTAAATTCTTATACACAGGTTGAGGTTGTGTAAATGTAAATATTTTCATATACTTGTTCCTTTTTCTGGTGTATGAAAATTTTAATTTTCAAATTTAATTCTTCACCACGTACGAATTTTACAAGCTTCGTGGTGAACCTTTCAATATTGTAACTTGAACTAAATTAAAAACAGAACTGAACAATCTGCACGGTTGGATCAGCCAATTTTCGTTGTGACCTGTTTTGTTGTTACCTGACGATGACATTTTCGTGAGGAGAAAGGCCCTGTGGCAGCTTGTGCTCATGTCGATTGTGGCATGTCAAAATCCTGAGTTTTCCGCTTGGATTTCACCAGCTAAATTGTTCCTCTCACCACCGTGGTGCAGATAACCCAGTTTGGGTTCATACTTCCTAAAAACAAACAACTCCTGCAACATGCATTCAAAACAGCGTTAATTTGGGACTTGTTCACATAAAATAGAATCTGGGCCTTGTCCGCACAAAACGGTTTAAAGACTCAAGCACAGCAACCAGCTGAGCTAAGGACACGATATGTTGTAGTGGCGTCATAATCGCGACCGCATAATTAGCACCTCAAAAAAATAAACGAAAACATTATTTAGTAGCGTTTTCGATGCAAACAAAGCCTGTAGATAAGATTGGCACAAAGCAAACGATGATGTTTGTAGTAGAAAACATGTTTGACGTTAGCCTTAATTTGTAATCACAAGAACAACAAAAACAACAGCCAATAAAAACAGCCCACTTTTGGTTATACCAGGTGCCTATGAAGGCCTACATATCCCTAGGACGTGGAAGTGTCCCCTTTCTAACTATCGCTTCATATTCCATTCCTTGTCACAAGGTCGTCAGAGAGAGAAGCTGTGGGTTTCGTTTCTGACTCCAGGCCGGTGTCACAGAAAAAATGGTCGCCTGGAAAAAACGGTCTCCCAGGACCAAATTTCCTAGGAAAAATGGTGCCCCCCATGGCAACAACTAGAGGGAGTGAATATCCCAAATGGGAAGTGAATCCTACTAGGGGGACTGAATTTACAAGGGGACTAATATTCTAGCTAGGACTGTGACTGACTAGAATAGTTAGTCCCCTGTAAATGCGTTCCCCCTAGTAAGATTCACTTGCCAGCTAGAATATTTAGTCCCCCTGTAAATTCAGTCCTCCTTCTAGTCAGTCACATTCCTAGCTAGAATATTAAGTCGCCTTGTAAATTCAGTCCCCCTTCTAGTCAGTCATAGTCCCATCTAGAATATTTAGGCCCCCCCTTGTAAATTCATTCCCTCTAGTAAGATTCACTACCCAGCTAGATTATTTAGTCCCCCTGTAAATTCGGTCCCCCTTCTAGTCAGTCACAGTCCGAAATGGAATATTTAGTCACCCTGTAAATTTATTCCCCTGAGTAATATTCACTTGCCACCTAGAATATTTACTCCCCTGTAAATTCAGTCTCCTTCTAGTCAGTAACAGTTCTAAATGAAATATTTAATCCCCCTGTAATTTTTTTTTTCTCCGAGTAAGATTCCCTTGCCTGCTAGAATATTTAGTCCCCCTGTAAACTCAGTCCCTCTTCTAGCCAGTCACAGTCCCAGGTAGAATATTTAGTCCCCCCCCCCCGTAAATTCATTCCCCCTAGATGATTCACTTGCCATCTGGGACATTTAGTTTCACATATATTCACTCCCTCTAGTTGTTTTCATGGGGGAACTATTTTTTCTAAAGGTGAACCATTTTTCCTAGAAAAACTGGTCTCCTGGGGACTATTATTTCTGGTTAACGCTGGTTTCGAGTATACGCGGAAGAAGCCAACATCCGGGGGGGGGGGGGGAGGTGGACTCTTTAGGCCATTTGGCCCGGGGGGGGGGGAGGACCATTTTTCCAGGGGACCAATTTTTCTGTGACACAGGTTTACCCAACTTCGCTAGAATTAGCGTCCACGGCGTCTGATTGTTGACTTTCCGTGGCGTCTAACGTTGGCGTCTGATTGTTGTTGTTCGAATATTAAAGACCAGGAGTGGTTAACCAGATGACCAGGAGTGGTTAACGCTCGTTAAACCCTTTGAAACCCTTTGATTAAAGACATTATTATGCCGAGTGCACATATGATTGATGTCCTCGTTCCAGCAAAACTAAAACAATCACTATCTCAACAACAACAATAATAATAATAAAAGTCTGTTGCGAATTTGTAACAGGCCTGAAATGGACCATAAAACCGCACTCATTCAGCCTACGCTATAGAAAAACATTAAGATAAGAGTTTAAAAACCTTCTGCGTGCACGACGTGTCCAGTGAGGGGAAGGGGAAAATGAGCAAGGGAGGAAGTATGGAATACGGCAGCTGCCTAGCCACCAAGGTTAGACCTGCCAGGAACATTTAAGTCCCCAATGGCATCGCCAGTTCCTTAGAAAGGTAAGCAAGGGGAAAGGAAGGTATGTACATGAAGGTAGAATGCTAAACCGTCGAGTACACTTTGCTCATTCGATCAACAATTAAATGCGATGTAAAATAAAGCCTTTAACACTTTACATTGTGATAATTTATATTTTTTTTATAGTGGCTTACTGTAAAGTAGGTCCATTTGTTGTTGGCTCGAGCCGTACTTTTATTTATTTTTTTAAAGCGACTTGTGCGTTCATAAACTTTCCCTCCTTGCTTTTAACGTACTGGGTCCTCTGTTTCATCCTATTCATTCAGTTGCTCGTCTTCGCCGCCAGGATCGCTAGTGGACTGACTGCTTCGAACACACAGGCCACCTGTCGGTCGTCCTTTGAGGCTGGCTGTTGAGGGTCTGCTGCTGTTACTTCTTGCCGCCCAGAGCGCCAGGGGTGCGGGACCCTTTTTCTCATAAATACGTCGGTGGCTTTGTTGTAGACGTTAATTATATAATAGAGCTGACATAATTAAGACATAGGAGTGAAGCCTCGGGGTATGGAAGCCCAGCGCGCGGACTTGCGGCCGAGAGCATGCGGAAAAACCGGCTACGCCAAGAATGAGACCTTGTTTATAACCAAGTCGGCATCGGTTACAACGGGTGGACCGCGGTCGTTGTAGCGGGGTAGTCAATTAGGATGCAGGCCTGTCAAAGTTTTACATCTATAAGAGTTGGCGTTTTGAGGCAGAGCTGACCCGGGGCTGTGTGGCGGTATGCTTTAACACCTGCGAGGCGATTTACACTGTTTTTGAAACACCTTTGCAAATGAAAAACGAGATTTTTTCCTCGACTTGGCAGCTGACGATTTTGTTCTACCTACACGATGTTAACAACAACAACGAAGGGTTTTGTGTCTTGAGAAAATTCAAGTTGATGGACTCTTTATCACTTTCCCTTCAACAAAACGAGAGGCTAAAGGATTTGGCTGAAGTATAGAGGCCAAAACCGAGAAAGTATGATTGCACTGTATAAGGGCGCGTTTACGCAACAAGTCATTCTCGCTCGCCGAATGCTATTTGGTAGTCAACCGTTATTTATTTACGATTAGTTTCCCGTTGCTACTAAATGAATGCGGTAATAGATAACAAATTGTATGTATTATAAATAACAACACGAATAAAGAACAAAGTGCTACAGTAGTTTTAAACATTGCTACAAGATTGTTGTCGTTTCGCGCTATTTCCAAAATTTGCCATTCTCCCTCAAAGTTCAGCTTCTAGCAATGATCAAACGTCGGTAGAATAAATAACTTCTCGCAGCGAGAATTCAAAATCCAACATGGCGTCCATTTCGTGGCTATTGAATCGAAGACAACCCATCGAATGCCGGCATACAAAAAACAGTCCGTCGTCTTGTACTGCAGTAAAACTTGTTTTCATGTTGTCATGAATCGAAGCTCAAATGTTGAAAGCATCGTACGCCGTGTCACGAGGCACGAGGTGAAGATTTGCGTCTGCGTCGTTGCTATGGTTACTAATACGTATAGACGACTCGAAAGCCGCGTATTCCGGTAAAGGCGAGAAGCAGCCATCACATTTAGTATTGATCAAGCGCAAAAGCTAGTGAGCGAGAAAACTGTCGTTGCCTAAACGAGCCCTAAGGGTGCGTTTATGCAACTACAAACCTTTGCATTCTCGCAGCTAGAAGCTAGAACAAGCCTGGGCTCTCTACAGTACTGGCCGGATCTTGAATGAAAAATAGCATTACGAGACTGGGTTGGCAATATGGCCGTCGAAAGCGCCGCTGATGCTATTGATTTGTCTAGCTGCCGCATTTTGTCAACCGAGGGCGACACCTTCCGCACAAATTGCCGACGAACGTGTCTTTTTTTTCTTTTTTTTTTTGCAAACGCAGAGAAATAGCTTAACTCTGGCTGAGTGATATTTTTAAAAGCTATTTAGCAATACTTTTATAGATAATAAAAATTTCCCCCAAAATCTACGTAAAAGTTTTAATTATTATTTCGAAAACCGCCACTATCTGCCAATAGATGTCGCGTCTCTCCGTACAGAGATGCTATACCTCGAAGAACAGACCTCGACGAAATGAACCAGACGTGGCGGCCATTTTGTCTACCCCCCTAATATCGTTGTAGAGCGGGCCAGATAGTTTACTGGCCATGCTAGAACTCATCTAAAACTCCAACATGGCGGAGGATTTAGCTCTGCCAGCTCATCACGAAAACATTCAGTAATGTGAGTTTAGAAGCGAATGGGAAAAACTCGTTAGGGGGAATTCTTTACCTTATTGTCATGGATTATAAGACACTAAGCATTGACGCAAACGATGCCGGATTTAGCTAATACAGGTAGCGTCGTAACCATGACAACGACACCTTTGCCATCGCGATTAAAATCTAGCTACGAGAATGCGAAGGCGAGTCGGTGCATAAACGCATAAGCCCTAAAACAGACTGGCTGCTCGCGGTTGTGTTATTTGCAGGATGGTGTACCAAAGACGTCAATGATCGATAAACGCGACACCAACCATACGATTGCAGCAATTTTGACCTTGTAGGCAAGTAGTAACGCATCGCTTCACATGCAATTGTCTTATATCTGGTTAGGGCTTAAGGGCGAGTTTAAGCTATGGCAATTTTCTCGCGAACTAGCTTTTACTTTGTCAATGCTAAATCTGCTGGCTGCTTATCGCCTTTACCGAAACATGCGGCTTTCGAGTTGTCTATACGTAGTGACCATGGCAACGACACGGATGTAGATCCCCTCCTTGTGCCTCGCGACACTACGTACGATGCGTACGGCATGGCAGCGTCGATTCATTGCAACAAGAAAACAATTTTTACAGCAGTACAAAACAACGGCTTGATTTCTGAATGCCAGTATTTGATGGTTTGTTTTCGATAATTCGATAATCCCGAAATGGAGGCCATGTTTGATTTGAATTCTCGCTGCGAGCAGCTGTTTATTCTACAATCGCCTGATAACTGCTAGAAGCTGTTATTTGTGCGAGAATAGCAGATTTTGGAAATTTCGTGGAAATGCTGCAGCAATGTTTAAAATTACTGTTGCACTTTGTTCTTTATTCGTATTGTTATTTGTAATACATTCAATTTTTTTATGTACTGCCGCATTCATTTAGTAGAAACTGAAAAGAAATCGTAAATAAATAATGGTTGGCGAGCGAGGTCTCGTTGCATAAACGCGCCCTAAAGGTGGACTAGACAACACCACTCGATTTATTGGCGTCTTGGTTGAAGGAATTGTTGCCAGGTGTAATTCGTTCTCTATTTCTATTGATTATTATAATTATTATTTTTATCTGTTTACAGCTTAATAATTTCTGTTAATTGCATTTATTAAGACGTTATGTCTATCACAAACGATAACAAAGAAGCCATAGATTTTCGCGCGCTACACTCGCTCAATCAGCGCACCCCATTTCTCGTACACTCACGTCAAAATGGAACCGAGTAGAATAGTGAGACCATCTCACCTTTCAAACTTCGCGTAACGAAGGTTAGGACCATCCAGTAATTAAGACACAAGCCTATACACATAAAATGTACGACCATGGCGACTCTAGATTGTGTCTTTTAAAGCTAAGGCAGTTTGGGCTATTCTGCGGCATAATAACAATGCGACCGAAAAGAATGAAACTTCGTTTCATCTTTGACTTTGGCGGGTCACCTGACAACACAAAGTCACTATTAATAACACAGCTTAACGTTTTCTTGTTGGAAAAAAAAAAGGTGTGAATAACGTTGATATTTGCCTAATTACTAGCTAGCTAGCTAATTCCACGAAAATAAATCCTCCTATACCGTGCATAAAGCTGACATTTTGCAGATAGCTATGAGTTTAACCGTGAAACGATCCTTTTGCTGGTTTTGGGGTTAGGGGAACAGGGAAATCGAAATTACCAATCAATCGGAAAACTGTTTTGAGTTCAGAGTTACAGCATTTTTCTTTTTTTTTCTTTTTGCTTTTAGGGAACACAAACCCAAACTGAGTTATCTGCCCCAAGACGATGAGAGGGGCAATTTAGCTGGTGAACTCCCAGCGAAAAGCTCACGATCTTTGACGTGCCACAATCGACATGAACACAAGACACCACAGGGCCCTTCTCGTGCAGCACTTTGTTATTGTTGTTGTTTCGTTTTAGGGAGCACGAACCCAAAATGGTTGCAGAATTTTGTTGCTGTTGTTGTTTTCGTTTGTTTTGGGGGAGTTCGCACGAATCGAAGGGTTCGACAAAGCTAGAAATCTCGTGCACCCAAGATTTCGATTTGTAAATCCGTTGGAAATCTTGTACAAATCTTGTAAATTTGTAAATCTTGGGTAAATCATCTAAATCTTGTGTAAATCTTATAAATCTTGTACAAATCTTGTCAGTCTTTTAAATCTAGTATGAATCACGAAAATTGGGTGTAAATCATTTACATCTTGTAAATGTGTAAATCTTGGGTAATCATGTAAATCTTGTATAATATAATCTTGTAAATCTTGTATAAATCTTGTAAATCTAGTGCAAATCTTGTAAATCTAGTACAAATCTCGTAATTCACGAAAATCTGGCGTAAATCATTTAAATCTTGTAAATGTGTAAATCTTGGGTAATCATCTAAATCTTGTATAATCATTAAAATCTTGTAAATCTTGTACAAATCTTGTAAATCTAGTGCAAATCTTGTAAATCTAGTATAAATCTCGTAAATCACGAAAATCTGGCGTAAATCATTTTAATCTTGTAAATCTTGGGTAATCATCTAAATCTTGTATAATCATTAAAATCTTGTAAATCTAGTGCAAATCTTGTAAATCTAGTATAAATCTCGTAAATCATGAAAACCTGCCGTAAATCGTTTAAATCTTGTAAATCTGTAAATCATCTAACTGTTGTGTAAATCATTCAAATCTGTGCAAATCTTTAAATCTTCTGCAAATTCGTGTAAATCTTGCAATACTTCAAATAAATCATTAAATCTAACTTAAATCTTTGGTAAATCTTTAAATCCCACCAAATCCGTAAATCTGTTGGAAGATTTACAAATAAATATTTTGTTTGCAAAAATGACCATGAAGACGCGAGAACGCAGTTCGACAACAACAGCACAAATAAAGAACTTTTTTAATAGACAAAAATTGGAGTTCAATGGAGAGGTCTTTTTCTCGACACAAACTAAGAAACGCGTAAACCTACAAACAGAAAACTATACTAAAGCTAAAAGAAGAAAAAAGGACCTGGATATTCGGCTTTTCATTTAAGTAATTGCTGAGCAAAGAGGGACCTTATCAATTTCGACTAAAGATGTGATATCTCCCAAAAACAAAATTTGTTAAGGGTCGGCCGGCCCTATCCAGAACTTTCATATGAAACAGTGACATGAGTGCAAGGACGCCGTGTGTGTGTAGTACGTAGAGTATCTTTTTATCTTCTTCATCTTTATTTATTTATATTTAATTTAACTTTTACCTATTATCATACACGGCGATAGCCATGTATATACGTGATTGAAGTCGTCTCTCCAGCAAAACTAAAACTATTAATTTCTCCGTTTCTATTCAATATATTTCGACCAAACTTGGCCAGATAGTAGATAGCAACTTTTCCAAACTTTACACCAACTTTTATGCAATTCCGTGCAAGAGTAAACGTAGGAAGCCACACGTAAATTTGAAAACTGTTCACTTGTTGTTGTTGTTGTTCTGGTTCTTGTTCTTGGTTTCAGAAAAAAAACTACTGCACCTATACCTAAAATCTGAAACATGATCTGAGCCACAAATTTCCCTGGGCTTCAACCTTACAGGGCCCACTTTTTCAATTGGTCGATCCATTCCGGAGTTACGGGACCCTAAACTATCATTTTGATTGTTTTACATTGTTTTAACCATTGTATTTAGGGAACAATGCCACTCAGCAAACTCCTGATCCATTCTTCGTGCATGCAACAATCGAGTGCATGCATAAACCTTTATAGCGCGACACCATAGCCGTAAAAAAGGTAACAAAAACGTCAAGTGTGCCGTAAAAAAATGGGTTATATAATTGAAGTTTCATTTTACTTGTTAAAATGAACATGGATAAAAATTGGTGATTTTTAATTGAAATGATCAAATGTACAATTCAGAAAATTGCATCTGTTTAAGTGCTGTTGTGCTTTAACCAATCATATACGTTACGTATAGCACAACAGCACTTGAACGGGTGCAATTTTCTGAATTGTACATTTGATTATTTCAATTAAAAAAATCACCAATTTTAATCCGTGTACATTTTAACAAGTAAAATGAAACTTCAATCATATAACCCGTTTTTTTTTACGGCACACTTGACGTTTTTGTTTGTAATTATTATTCTGAAGTGGTTCGCTTTAATTGTTAGACGGCTTTATAATTCCAAATTATGCGCATTTCGCGAGTGCGGAAAAGTATAAAGCATAAATTAGCAGACAAAACACGCGATGGCTGGGAGTGGAGGAGAGAAGGGAAGGATACGATCATTACACTCTTCCAGTACTAACGAACTCAGTTTTCGCCACTAATAAACAACGTCATTACGAGGTGAGACGTGTCGGCTTTATCAGCGCTGCTAGTAACTTTATCTATTGCCCCTCCCCCCCCCGCCCCCCACCTTGCAAGAAAAAGAAAGAAAAAAACTACAGACTGGCAAAACGCCTCGTGTAAAAACGAAGCATTAACTAACTCCGAAGCCTTAGCGGTCACTTTGAACATTTTGTGGGGTCCTGACCATGGGGCTGCATATAATGGCCTAACTCACACCTGGACAGCGAGCGGGCAGGCACACCACCACCGTAGCTACAGCGTTAATTATTTCTAAGGTGCGGCGCGCATACAGGAAATCTACTTTCGGGTGGATACAGGCTAAGCTGCGTGTTTTTTTTTTTTTTTACCTACCTCTCTGCATTGTATTAGCTCGCCGTCATAGGTTGAAACCTAGTTAGCACCATCTTAAACCGTAATTGTGTAAATAGCACCCCTCAGGGCGGCATTCTTACTTAATTTGTTTAGCGGTTCCTTTGAACTAGACACAGTCTGTAGTTAACTACTGTTTCTATAGAGCAGTGACACGACGTAGTATTATTGTATATAACTCTATGCTGGAGCCTTAATGGGTTAGCTGCAAGGGGCACTGCAGAGAGAAACATAAGGGCGTCATACTGAAGCCGATGCTGTGAAGAGTGATTTCTTAGACGTAAAACGCGCGATTTTTGTTGTTGGAGAAAACAAAGTTATTTTAAGCCTAAGAAATCTGCTCTTCCGTTGTTTTTTCCCTCCATTTTTATGTAGTGCACCTTGTAGTTATGCCCTCCAAAACCCATACTGGTGCCAATATGGCGGCAAATGTCACTGCTCTATAGGTATATTTTGCGGCATGAGGCGACTTGTCGACAATCTCTTTGAATGTCATGTATGTACCCTGTTTTTGATCTTGCGTCATAACCACTCGGCCACGTTTGCTCACTTTGCTTGGAAAGGGAGATAGGAGGAAGGCGGAATCCCTCACAAACCTCGTAGTCCGCGTTGGCTGCCTGTGACCGGCTGTGGCGTTCCAAGACCAAAGTAGGCTGAATAGAAAAAAAAATAATGTTTTTTCTGCTCCGTTTCAATCACAGCATAGTAAATGAAACCCAGGTTAACGTTGAAAGTAAATTCACCTTCAACATTTATTTGCCTATGTTCTACATGATGCACCTATTATTAGACTAAATTAACTAATATTCCAATAATTAGTTATCAACATGTTAATCTCTTTAATTATCATTAACCACTATTAAATCACTTTCTAATCAAGATAAATTAAATTAAAAACCCACACCTGGCTTCCCTAACAGGGAGAAAAGCAGGTCCACTCGACACAGGTCACTGCTGGTTTATATCTGAAGGGGTCGAGTGGACACTAACAACTTAACCTTTGATTAAAAGGACGTACCCTCTTTTTTCGAGCATCCTGCTCGTATATAGCATTTGCAACATTTATGTACAGTTCCGGTCAAAAAAAACCGCCTTCGTTATACGGAAGAAGTTGCAGGATTAATGTGTGTGACTCTGAACGAAAATGCTGATATCTCGAAAACTACTGGACAGAATTGAATGAAACAAAAACTGGGGTTCTTATTATGCTATCAGTTATATTTCTATGCGTATTACATGTGATGGTAAGCAGCCAAATATAATTGGCCGAGTGAGCAGCACGAGTTGATAACTAATAATATATCTCATAAATTACTGGCTAGAATTGAATAAAACAAAAACTGGATTAATTGTTATGATATATGCTATATTTCTATACGTTTGACATGCAATATTCAACAGAAAAATATAATATGCAATTCAGTCTTTGTTTCATGAAAATTCTTCTACTAGTTTTCGAGATATCATCATATATCGTTAGGTTTATCTCGCTTGGCCAATTATTTTTGTATTAGTATTGAATAAGGATAGAAATACAGTAGACAATCTGATAAGCAGTTCAGTTTTTGTTTCATGAAAATCCGTCCAATAGTTTTCTCCATGGTTGTTATTACGACCCTCGATATAACGAAAAAGGGCGATTTTTTTGACCGGAACTGTACGTGTGAGTGAATGTAGTAAAACCGTCTCGTACATAGTCTTTTATTTTTCTGTTGTTTTTTTTTTTACAAGAAAGTTAAGCCGTTTGCAACATTTACACAGTTTTTAACTAATGTTGCAAAACTGAGGCGTACAGGAAAGCCAACCTTGATGCTTGTTCCTTAAGTTGCGAACTAAACCGTTATTGAACGAGAACGGAAAATACAAAATAAAATACCGGAAGTGCCCTTGACAACAGATCTGGATAAAACAAAAACATTTTTCAGGAAGTTGGAAAATTCCAAAACGACCCTTTGGAGATTAAACGATCATTAAAAATAACTTATTTTAAAATTAAGGTTAAACATTTGAATAAAATGTGTTTTTCAGCTAATTGTGTTTATTAAAAAAAAATAACAAAAAAGGAAAACATCAATACAATCAAACTTGTTTATACATCTTTCGTAGTTGGACGGTGCCTCGTTACACGGAGCGTTTGTTTTTCTGTTATAACTCATAAGATACTTTCGTAATAAAATCCCGTTTCATTTTTCGAAATGAGATACGGTCAGGAGAATAGTGTTTAAAATATTATTGTTTTTCCACCAAGCACACCCCCCCGAATGTGAAAGGCATAATATGACGTCACCCGGCGCCGCGAACCGAACAAGATGGCGCCGACCATCATGTGGTCATCGGTCGGCCATGACGAGTGACTAAGTAGGAGTATTTCCGTTTCCTCTCGCTAGAGGTCATGTGTCTCCATCTGTCTTTATTTGTGACATAATGAGACTTGAGCACGTGACAAGCTACCACTCACTCTCTGCTGCTCTCAAAACATTCTCCTCCTCACCGATCCATCCAGACAAGATGCTTTCTGCAGATAGTCCGATTAGTGAAGAACACTCCCCCCTACCCCTCCTACCTTTTCCCCCCCCCCCACAAAACGTTGGGGGTTTGGTAGGCTTCTCTTGAAAAGGCTAGCCCCCACCCCTCCCGACTTAGGGTGCGTTTATGACCCCAGCTCGCTTCACATTCTCGCTACGCTTTTAGCAGGTAGAAATAAGGACGCGTTTACGCAACGACTCGCCTTTGCATTCTTGCTGCAGCTGACATTTAGTCGTGATGGCAAAGGTATCGTTGGTATGGTCTCTAGGATCGTGTAGTGAATTAAAAGTAAAAGTAAAAAGATCAACGATGGCTGGGTGCCGGGAAACTAACATTGTCGTTGTTTGAGTTAGCTAGCTCGTTGTGGAGAACCAAAATTAAATGGTCTTGATTTTTCCTTAAATCTTCAAGTTTTAAACCGTAGGGTGCGAAGTCTTAAATTTTTGAGACCGCCTCAAAATTCGGCGGCCGACATGACTGTGTGACTTATTTACTTTTTAAATGCGGGCTTCGGGAAGCCAGTTGAATTGTTTCCGCGATTGTCGCCACGATACTGAAACAATCCAGAATCAACTACTCATCGAGATGACGCATGCTAAATCGAGACACACGCTAATGTGTTGCCATCAAATAATAATCATGGGACAAAGCCTTCGACGGAACCTAAACATAAGTATCCATTTCTAATGTTCCGTTTTTTCGAAAACAAAAATCGGTGGCCAGTGTCCACATATAAAATGGAAGCGAAAAAAGCAAACAAATTAACCGAGCCAAAAATGGCTTCGCCGTTTAGAAAAAAAAAACATTAGAGCTCGTATCCCCATACTCACAGCCCTGAAGTACACGAATAAAAACAGATTAGAGTTCACTCGAACGCAACGAACTATAATTTGAACTCCAATTCGCAAAACGTAATCCCACAAACACACACAAAATAGACACCATAAACACCAAAACGCTACAAAATTAAAAGATAAAAATGCATACACAAAATGAACACAAATTATAGTTCAAATTATAGTTCGTTGCGTTCGAGTGAACTCTAATCCGTTTTTATTCGTGTACCTTCAGGGCTGTGAGTATGGGGATACGAACTCTATAATGTTTTTTTTCTTCGCCGTTTTTTTGCTCAGTTAATTTGTAATATATTTAATTTGTTATCTATTACCATATTCGTTTAGTAGAAACGGAAAACTAATCGTAAATAAATAACGGCCTTGACTGGCAAATATCGTTCGGCGAGTCCCTATGAGCCCTGCAAAACAATTCGGTTTCAGTACTTTTCTACCTTTGAAGCGTTTAAAAAGCCAGTTTTTGGAATTTTTTTAAATTCCTGTAATGCCTTATTTGTCGACATCTGCCAAGTTTTACTCCTAATCTCGGGTCTTGGGTAGGAATTTTTCCCGGGGGGGGGGGGGAGAGGGGCGCACACTGTTGTTGTAGTTTAATGAGCACCCATATCCATAGCACCAGAAGGAAAGAGGAACAGTTTTGCTAGGTAAATCTTACATGCCATAATCCAGACATCACATGACCCTTCTCTTCCCGAAAATCCCAGGAGTGTCTGTGGCCGACTCGAACACGGGACCTCTAGCACATGAGACGGTCATCAGGCTACGTTGCCTCACGGGAGGCGCACACTGTCAATTTTACGCCCCCCCCCCCACCGCAATTTTTCTTCCCTCAACGCATTTTATCCCCCCTCCCCCCACTCCCTCCACCATTCACGAAGACGGAATACAGTCCAACTCCTAAACTTAAACGAAAACGAAAAAAAAATTGTGTTAAAGAAAAACTTTAACTTGGGTAAGCTTTTTTCTGTCTTTATCCAGGGGACCCCTTTTCCCCGCTAGCCACGTCTC